>JAJOOR010021170.1:0-31803 GCA_036250505.1 Solanum acaule | reverse complement strand
AAATATTTGAAAACCATCTCAAAAGATTTTACATTTTAGCTAAATATTTTATTAATTTAATTTAGTTTAAATTATAGTTATAATTTTGAGTTAATTAGTTTATAATTAAATTAATGATTTTATAATCAAGTTAATTATTCTATTTTGTTAAGATTAAGAAGTTTGTTGATTAATTAATTTTGATTTGTCTTATTTTGTTGTTAGCCAATTTTATCCAAATCAATTTTAGTTGGCTACATCTTTAATTCATGTGGCCATTTTCCTATTACAATTCTAGCCAATTGTAACCTCACCTTAACTCAATTGCAAGACCGAATTTTGGACCAACCGACCCAGCCAACCCAATATTTTTATCAACCCACTTTTCAATTCCAGAAACTCATCCGCACAACTCTATCAACAACTATACGTGGACATCATCGTACCCCACCCCTGCGCATATTAAAGTTTAGTGACTATTTATGAGTTAGCTTTCTTATGTTGCCTCCGACTATTTTCTATAGTTAAATTTTAATCACTAAGTAATTGATCATGAATCGTGTTCTCTAACTCATTTACTATTAATTTGTTATATGAAAGCTTTGTTTTATCTTCAACTCCATATTGGTTAGTCAATTAAAGCATAAGAGCTTCACTTGCATATTTAAAGCTACATGCCAATAGCCCCGTAGTGTAAAACAGATTTCTAATTTGAAGTTTAGTGTGGTCTTTTTAAATACATGTTATGATTTTCTTTATTTCGTGGTGTATAAAAGTTGGTAGAAGTTTGTTTTGTAACATATACTTAAGTTTTCTCTTTTCTTTTATGTATCAAGAAGCATGCATGTCTTTATTTGTCCACTTTGATCTTGAATGATATATAAAAGAATTATTGTTTGAGCTTTATAATTTGGATAATGTTGATTATAGTTGTTAGTTATATTGTCATTAGAGTCATCCTTGTATTGATTTTCGGTCATGCATGAGCTTCTTTATTATTATTTTTATAGTAATACTTAATATTATGAGCATTGGCATATGTGTTTATAACATTATTTTCTATATTAAGTCAATGAGTCGTTACTAATGTATTCTATTTATTTATGTTGCATGTGAATTCTGTCCAATTTCTCATGGACTTCTCTCCTCTCTTTGCATTTCAATGATTGGGCCATAGAGGCCCAATCTTATTTTTATCAAGTCAACCAACAAATGGAACTGATGAACAAGTCAAATCGGGAGTAAATTACAGGGTAGAAGGCAAAGCACAAGCCTCCAAAAGTCCAAAAATAGACTGTATAACTCGATATATATTAATATACAGGTCGAAGTGCAGTGAATAAAAGGCAAAAATTGAACTATAGGTTGCAGGGGTTGAAATGGGTTGTATACATTTTCAGGAACGAAAATGGACCAAAGCCCAATTTTATTTTTGCTCCAATAGGTCCAAGTAGCAGCAAATGGGTCAAAAGGCCCAAAAGTGACAAGCAGACCCTTTTGATTTAAATGGGCAAAAGCCCATTATTTTGGCAGTCTTCTTTGTTAGATTTGAGACAGGTTGGACCAAAACTCAAATTTCCTTTATTATCCTCTTTTATTACTATTAATTATTTGTATTAATTCTAACCCTTTTGTTTTAATTTGGTTTTAATTTAATTAAATTCCCGAAAGATAACCTTTCTTCTCTTATGTTTAATTGAAATATTTGATTCTTATGTACTTAATTGATTGTCAATATAAAAAGTTATTTCTTTAAAAATCATTTTCAGTCTACTTCTTTTCAAGTAATATTAAAAAAATGAGTTTTTACTTTACTTAATTAATTTTTAAAAATTAGTCAAGTCGTAGGTCAACGCACATTAGCGGACACTTCGAATACCTAACACCTTCTCGAAGTGTAAATTGAACCCCAAACCCCTTTGGAATTTCAAATGATTTTTCTCCGTTTTAAAGTCTTTTGAAATTATAAGTTTTCTTGAATTTTCTTTAAAACATTAAAAGGTGACTCTTAGAAAATTATTTTTTCTTAAAAAGTTAAATTGATTTTTCGAAAGCAAGTCTTTATTTCTCTTTTTAAAAATGATAATACCAATTAGTTCGTGGCAATGATTGGAACAATTACAAGCGTGCAAATCCTTGTCAATTGGAAAGGAACGTCATTGAAGGAGGCAACGTCGGAGAAATATGAGGACTTGTGGCAGTTCTGTGACCAAGTCCATAATTATTTGTATTTGTGTGGTGCCGGGGTTGTCGCCAAATCAGGTGAGGGAGCATATACCAACCCGAAAGAAGCTACATTAATTTCCAGCATTTTCAGGAGCGGGAAAGATTCATATCGCGCTTCAACGAGTCTCGAACGTTGTGCCAATATTCATTCAACCTTGGAAGATTATTTGGAGACTCTTGGAAGGCAATTAATGCCATTGACAAGCTTTTCAAAACGAAATGCAAGGGCTGCCACAAAGCTTAATTGGATTTGATTTGTGGAAGAGTTTTTTTTACCATTTATGGAAATACTCCCTCTGTCCATAATTACTTGTTCGTTTTTGAATTGACACACCTATTAAGAAAACAATAATTGACATAGTGAGTTTACCATTTTACCCTTATTAATTATGAAGTGGATGAATTATTAAAATTTTCAATAAGTTCGACTTTTTTCAAAATAATTAATTGAGGGTATAATAGGTAAAAAAAAATCGTCCTTTCTTGATTTGTCAAAATGGACAAGTAATTAGGGACAAATAAAAAAGGAAATGTGGACAAGTAATTAGGGACTAAGGGAGTATTTGACTAGCTTTTCCCACCTACCATTGTACTTGTGTAAAGACACTCATATTTAGTATTTTTCTCTTAGAACCTTATCCCCTTTGTTTGTAAGCTTATTTTTTAGTTTGTATAAGTCTTATAAGGCAACTTATTGTATTAGAACACTTAAAGAAATATCAAAACGAAAATTGGCACTTGCCTCCCAAAATTGTTCTTGACTTTGCTTTCTTGTTGGGTGATTTCGTGTGGATTGTTTGTGACGTTTTTGCTATTGCACTTTTGTGCTAATTTGTTGTTAGGAATGAATCTTAGAGTTGTTGTGCAATCCCAACTAGGTTGTCCCACGAGACCTTTGAAAATAGACATGTGACATAAGTCCTTCATTGAGAATTTGGTACTCATAAAAGAGATGAACTGAATCTCAATGACTCTGAAGATCCAACAACAGTTATATCATCCACATTATGCAATCACCCCATGCTATGGTCCGAGATACATTGGTGAAAACAAAGATAAGGAGAACTCTGAGGACTTCTACTAGGTGTGAGTTGCTGCGTATTTTTAGGGATAGGAGTTATTAAATTAACATAATTAATATTAGGTGAAGCTCCTCCGGAACATGTGATATGGATTGGGAAGTGAGAAGACTTAGAGGAGTTATCTAAAACAGTTGTCGATGGAATAGATTTGGGTGAGATCGGTGTCTTAGTAGGAAAGAAGACCTGAAAGGGGAAAGAATCTACAACAAAATGAGCATGCCAAGATATAATAATGCTATTTGAACTAGGATCCAAACACTTAAAACCTTTGTGTTTATCAGATGAACCGAGTAATAAACAAGGCTTTGAACGAGGTAGGAACTTGGAGCAAGAACCAACTAACACAAAAGGACAGCAGAGACATCCAAATACGCAAATCAAATTATAATTGGGCACACAACCATAATGTTGTTCAAAGGAGGATTTAAAATGCAACACTGGAAGAGGAATAACATAAATAAGGGAGAAAACATACAAACAAGCATCAGCCCAAAATTTAAAAGATATAGATGCTTGAAAAATAATGCAGTGTAGGACATTTGCAATATATCTATGTTCTCACTCAGCCCTACCATTTTGAGCAGATGTTTGAGGAAAAGAAACACGATAGACTATGCCATTTTGTTTGAATAATGGGCAAAAATTGTTGTAAACATACTCACCACCTTTATCAGACTGGAAATAAAAAAATAGAGGAGTGAAAAACATTTTTAACCAGTGTATAAAATTCTTTGAATTCATCAACGGATTTAGATTTTTCACGCATCAAGTAAACCCAAGATAATTTGGTGTAATCATCAAGTAATAAAATGTAATAACTCTAACCAGAATTTGAGACAATAGGAGCATGCCATACATCCGAATATATTAAAACGAATAGAGAACTTGCATTATAACTTGATAACGGAAAACACATTTGTTGAGGATTATGTAACTAATTAATGGTTCACATGGTTAGTTAGTTAGTTAGTTAAAGATGTTAGTTAATATGAAATCTCTGGTAGTTAGTGAATGACATGCTGGCAGTTCATGCCTGAGAAATATCATGTGTATATGTATAGCAGGGATGTAAATCACACATTATGAATGAAGTCGTATTCTCATTATCTCTAATTCTTCTCTTTAAGTTATATTCATTACTTTATTAATGGAGCTTCTTAATATGGTATCAAAGCACAGTGAATTCTCTTGTGTGTAAAGCTCATTATCTGCTGCAGCCGAAGTTCTTCTTTCTCAACTCTTCAATTTGCTGATCGAGTAACTTTTAGCTATTTTTTTTACCTCTGTTTCAAGGTTTGGAGGTTTATTACAGTCAATCATGGTTCTTACTAATGAAGTTGCTGGAAATACTGGAGTGAAACTACATGGAATGTCTTCGGCTCAGATCGAGCATGTCGATCACAAGCATACCCTATTCATTCACTAATCTGATACTCAAGGTTCTGTTCTCATCTCTTAGGTTCTAAAAACTATTCTCTATAGAGTAATTCCTTGAAACTTGTACTTCTAAGTAAAAACAAGTTAGGATTTCTATTAGGAACTTATAGAAAGGACATTTATCCTTCTTTCATGCATGATATTTGGGTTAAGTGTAATGTTTTGTTCTAGGTTGGATAATGAACACTATCTCCAATGATCTCCTTAGCACTGTCATTTATGGTTCATGGTTCTGATGCACAAACAGTTTGGGAAGATCTTCGTGAGAGAATTGATAAGGTTAATGCATCTAGGGATTTTTACCTTTATAAGGAGTTAGTTACAATATCTCAAGGTACTGTTTCTGTGTCTAATTACTTCTCTCGTTTGGGATGAGTTTAAAACTCTAATGCCTCATCTTTCATATTCTTGACCTGAATCAAAACAATATGCTGAACACTTTCAATTTCAGAAGCTAGGGCAATTTCTAATGGGTTTGAATGAGACTTATGTTCATGCTAAGAGTCAAGTCCTGATGACAGACTTTGTCCCCAATGTCAATCAAGCCTATGCCATTATAATCAATGTTGAGAGTTGGAGGTTAAATGGTGTTAGTAGTAATCCTCCTCCACTGATCCACACTCACAAACTGCACTCATGAGAAACAGATTGTCTCAGGGCCACTACACTGGTCCTAGTAGTTCTCATTCCTCTACTTATTAGTTCTAGCTCAAGATCTGGGGAAGTAATGCTTACAGTTCTGGTAATGGAGATAATGGTGGTTATAGGCAGATAACTATGGTGATGGCAGACCTAATAGGAAATCTCATCTTTACTGTGATTTTTGTCAGTACAAAGGTCACACTAAGGAGTCTTGTTACAAGCCTCATGACTATCGTTAGAAGAAAGGAGTATCCTTTACTCGTCATGTCAACATTACTGCTACTAGGGAAATCAATTCACTGAGGCTAGAGTATATGATCCATATGTAAGTCCAACCAGTCGATCCTATGTTTCCACCACTAATACTCCTCCAAAAGGTACACAGAGTCTGTTCCTATTCACACCTGAGCAGTAAAGTCAAATTCTTCAGTTGTTTAGCAAAGTGAAGGATTTAGACTCTATGGCTAATGTTGCAACTACTAGCACTGCAGGTATAATCACAGCTTACTTATGTATGATGTGGTTAATAGCAACTGGATTATAGATACTGGTGCTTCTAATCACATGGTTCATAATCTTAGTTTAATGCATCAATATACAGACCTTTGTGCTAAGAAAAATATGAATGTAAATCTCCCTACAAAAGGTCAGGTCCCTATTAGTCATGTTGGTAAATCCTTCGTTCTTAAAGACAAAACTGTGAGAGATGTTCTTTTCATTCTAGAGTTCAAATACAACCTTTTGTATGTATCCTAGCTGACTAAGCAGTTACACTGTGTTGTGCTATATTTTTCTGAATTTTGTATCTTTCAGGATCTCTCAATGGGATGGTCCTGGGATTGGTAAGGAGGATTAAGGCTTATATCTCCTATAGATTGAGCTCAGTGACATTGGTGGTTTTCAGGCTGCAAAGAATCACACTCTTATAGGACTTGTTGTTGACAAGTCAAGTGACACTACTAGTCCTATTAGTTTTACTTTTTTTGTTTCATATGTATCTTCTCTGGGTAGCCTTTGGCATAAGAGGCTTGGGCATGCTCCTCTTAAGGTTCTTAGTAGAATAAAATGCTTACATACTATGTCTTTGAAGGATTATAATTATACTATGTCCTATTGCAAAACAATCTAGACTTCCTTTTCCTATTAGTTTGTCTGTTTCTGCCTCTATCTTTGATATTGTACATGGTGATGTATCGGGACCTTACAGGTTCCTAATCGTGATGGTAAAAGATACTTTCTGACACTGGTGGATGATAATTTCAGATATACTTGGATTTTTTTATGCACACTAAATCTGATTCTTTTGAAGTCTTGAAGGAGTTTTTATGTATGGTGAAAACACAGTTCGGGGTCAGTGTCAAAGTGTGTTAGAACAAATAATGGGACTGAGTTTTTTAACTCTCAAATGACTAATATGTTCAAAGAGTTTGGATCCTACATCAAAGCTCTTGTGTTTATTCTCTTCAACAAAATGGAGTGGTTGAGAGGAAGCATAGATCAATCATTGATATGGCTAGGGCTTTGAGATTTCAAGCCAATGTACCACTGAGGTTTTGGGGGTGTTGTATCTCCACAATAGTTTATATTTTAAATAGGCTACCTACTATGGTGTTGAAAGGTAAGTCTCCTTTTAAAGTGTCTTTGCAAAGCTGCCTCTCTTCAACATCTTAAAGTCTTTGGTTCCTTATGTTATGTCACTAATCCTAAGCATCTTGATAACTTGCCCCTAGAGCCATTCCTGCCGTTCACTTAGGATATTCTTCATCTCAAAAATGGTTATGTCCTATATGACTTAAGCTTTAAATCCTTCTTTGTCAGTAGGGACACTGTGTTCAAAGAAGAGGTGTTTCCATTTAGGGATCTTTAATATTCCCCTAATCAATTGTTTCCTGTATTGGCTCTTACTGATGACACAATCTTTGATGGTTATCTTGTTTCACTAGATGATTCTAAGTCTAACACCAGCTCAGATACTTCTTTACCACATGATTCCAGTGTTGTACCTGCTATTATACTCCCTCTTACTTCACTTGAGCCTCATGTGTCTTCTGATTCTGCTTACAGGAGAAATTCTTCAATTATTCCCCCTCCTAGAAGATCCACTAGACCTTCCAAACCTCATATATGGTTAGACAATTATGTCACTCCTAGTGCTAAATTTGCATGCTTGTATCCTCTATCTCAGTATGTCTCCTATTGTAGATTATCTCATTCCTACAGAGCATTTGCTGCCTATTCTTTTATCACTAAACCTCAAACCTACAAGGAAGCCTGCCAAACCTCTCATTGGGTGGATGCCATGAAAGCTGAAATTGCTGTTCTAGAGGCTAATTGCACTTGGTTTATTGTTCCTCTTCCTCCTGATAAATTTCCTATTGGTTGCAAGTGGGTGTTTGAATTTAAGTACAAAGCATCAGGTGAGGTTGAGAGGTATAAGGCTAGGCTACTAGCCAAGGGGTATTGTCAACAAAAAGGCCTAGATTACACTAAGACTTTCTCACCGGCAGCTAAAATGGTCACTGTGAGATCAGTAGTTGCCTTAGCTGCTTCTTGTGGTTGGTTTTTATTTCAAATTTATGTTCATAATGCCTTTCTTCAGGGTGACCTTCATGAGGAAGTTTATATGCAGATTCCTGAGGGTTTTTCAACCCAGGGGCATAAATCTGTGGTTTCCAAACTACACAAGTTCAACCCATGGGCATAAATCTGTGGTTTGCAAACTAAACAAGTCCATGTATGGCTTGAAACAGACAGCAAGGCAATGGAATCTGAAACTGACTAAGGCACTAATTAATATAGGATTTATACAGTATTATATGACTATTCATTATTCACAAAGAAAGTAGAAAAGAAGTTAATTGTCATCCTTGTATATGTTGATGATCTTCTAATAACTGGAAGAAATATACAGCTCATACAACAAGTCAGGAAAGACCTGCAACATAGGTTCAAAATGAAGGGTCTGGGAGAGCTAAAATACTTTCTTGGAATTGAATTCTCTAGGACTCCTGATGGTATTTTCATTAATCAAAGAAAGTATGCATTAGGGCTTGTGTCTGAATTAGGATAGCAGGGTGCAACTGCATCTACTCCTTTAGAGTTCAACCTTAAGTTGACTTCTACTATGTTTGATGAATGCACAGGCAGAACTAATAATGTGGAAGACATATTGTTGGATGACTTTGGGAAATATCAAAGACTAATAGGAAGACTATTGTATTTGACTATGACTAGGCATGAAATAGCCTTTGTAGTTCAGGTGCTATGTCAGTAAATGCATTCATCAAAAATATCGCACATGGAAGCAACACTCAGTGGTGAGATACATTAAAGGAATAACAGGCCTTGTGTTGTTTATGCCAAGCAACAAAGGATCAGAACTAGTGGCATACAATGGCTTAGATTGGGGAACTTGTGTAGAGTCTAGAAGATTAGTGTCTGGGGATATAGTGAAGTTGGGAATGCAATGATATCATGGAAGGTAAAGAAGTAAAGCATTATGTCCAGAAGTTCTGCAAAAGAAGAATTCAGGAGTATGGCTACCACAGTAGCTGAAATAGTCTGGCTAAAAGGCTAATTCAAGGAGTTGGGTATAGAAATCAACTTACCTATAAAATGTTTTTGTGATAGTAGAGCTGTAATTCAATTTGCAGCACATCCTATTTTTCATGAAGGAACCAAAAACTTTGATATAGACTGTCATTTTGTTAGCGAAAAGATTTTGGATGGACTCATACAAACACAACAAGCACCAGAGATCAACAAGCATATTTACTTACAAAAGGGCTATGCAAGCCTCAACATGAAGCACTTATCAACAAGCTTGAAATGAAAAAATGTATTTTCTCATTCTCAGCTTGAGAGGGAGTGTTGAGAATTATGTAACTAATTAATGGTTCACATGGTTAGTTAGTTAGTTATAGATGTTAGATAGAATGGAAGCTTTGGTAGTTAGTGAATCATGCCTAAGAAATATCTTGTATATATGTATAGCTGGGATGTAAATCACACATTATGAATGAAGTTGTATTCTCATTCTCTCTATTTCTTCTCTTCAAGATTTATTCATTACTCCATTAATGGAGCTTCTTGACAACATTTGAGTTTGTTTGCCTAAATAACAAACATTACAAGAACTATTTCTAATAGAGGAAGTACTATTAATCAATTTTCTAACAACTATAAAGAGCTAAGAGACACTCGTAGAAGACGTCCGAGACGCTGGTGCCAAAGACAGAAGGCAAAATTTTAGCAAAGAGACCAAAGTTGGAGGAGTCAGTAAATGGATATATTAATTATTATCAACACATAACGTTGAATAGAAAGTACATATTTAGTAAGGGAATGGACGTATAAAACTTTATTTGAGAGAAGAGGATTAAAAGTTGTTGGAAGAGTAGATGGACCAATAGATTTAATAGACAGAAGAGTCATCTCCAACCATAACTTGAGAAGAACCAGAATAAGAAGTGTGAGCAGTAAGAGTGGAAGGATCATGAGTCATGTGCGCAGATGCCCCAGAGTCCAGGTACCAAACTGTTGGTTGAACCTCCTCCAAATTCATGGCATCAAATGATTGAGGAATATTGATAGCCACAAAGGAATGATTGAACTTATTTCTACACTCCAATGTAGTATGATTATAGTGAAAACAAGTTTGACATTGTTTAGTTGGACCAAAAGGGGCTTTACATAAAATACCAGTACTTGGGTGAGGAGGCCGAGTTGGATGTTGGGATCCAGACCATGAAGAGTTTTGGTAACCTCGACCTCTACCATATTGATCCATGTTATTTCTTCCTCAGCTGCGTCCATTAGAGTGTCCCTTTACAGATTGATTTCCATTAATGAATGACGAGAAATTAGAAGTGTTCTTCCCTTGAGTGGATGCAAACAAGTAGTTTTAGAATTTGACTCTTCAAAAGTATGTGCATTAATGTGAGCTTCTTCAGTGAGAAGAAGTGGTTGTAATGCAATGAAGAAAGGAAGCGTGCCAGTAGCATTTAATCCAGACAGAAAGGTCCGATAGGATAAAGGTAATCCTTGCAAAGCTTGAGTGACTAACAAAGTTGTGACTTCTAAGGTTAATGAAAAAAACATTCTTCCAGGTAAGGTAGTCAATTCAATAAGAACAAAACCTTTGATATTGAAAATTGTTGGAGGGTAAGTTGGAAGGACAATACAAGACTGATTCAAGGAGGCTAGTTGAGCAGAGGTGGTGGTTTGAGATGAGGAACTTTCGAGACCCTTGGAAAAGATCTTTAGGGATCTTGATACCAAGATGAAAGAGATAAAGTGAAGGTAAATGATGTGAGGCCAAAATACATATTTTAAATTCTTATTTGCCTCATATTTATTATTTTTATTTGTCTTTTTTGAGCATAAATTTTATGTATTGTGTTTAATAGTGTATCTTATTTGTAGGAGTAAATTGATGTGAAGATGAAAAAGTTTGAAGCTAAAACGAATTAAAGATAGAAAATTATAATAGAAAATCAAGCAGATAGCTTAATAGAATAAATTTAATATAATAATGCTGTAATAATATATATAAGTGGCGCTGTTGAAGAAGAATTCAAATTGAATATGCACAATGGCCACGTGTCAAGTTTTGAAGCATCAAGTGAAACAACAACAATATTGAATTGAGACGGCACTCTTCACGCGAAAATACGTTTGAGATTTGGTTTTCAATTTGTTTTGGACTCAGTTATTTTATTTAGGATAATCTATATATATATACCGTCTATAATAATAATTTTGGTGGGAAGGAGGACACAATGTAGAAATTAACTTTTGATCTAAGGTTTCATCTTTTCTTTTCTTTTCTTTTCTTTATTTTACATCTTTTCTTTGAATGATTCATTGTAATTGTTTTATGTCTATGTGGAGTTAAACTTCTCGTTCTTGGATTATATTTACTTACAAAATGATTTTTTAATGATTTTGACTCGGCATAATTGTTTATCATATTGGTTGTTCTTATATTCTTGTGATTACTATTTTGATGCTTGGCCACCATTAGAATAAATTTATTGTCTTCTTTTGAATTTGGGAGAGGAATAGATGGATAGAATGTAGAATATAAAGAGCATGATTTTTTCTTGCATATCACTTGAATTAATTTGTGTATAGGATATGGATATACCTAGGTGCCTTGTTTGGCTCAAATACGGGAAGACAACTTAATCCTCCATAGTTGGTTCAGTCTATCTCCGCTCAATGATGTAGTTGAATTGTCAATTGTGGTAGACGGTTAGAGGTAGGGAGATCATGACTATATTATCAACTCCGTGAATCAGCAAGTAGATAATCAAATAAGTTGATGAAATTGACGCTAAACATAATTGTTAGTTAAATCGTAATCCTAGATCGATTCATTCATTGATTGTGTGAAATCTCTATCTTTTCTTAGTTAATTATTTATAGTTATTTTATCTTTATTTTAGTTAAAATATATTCATCTTTGAAATCCCCCCCTTAAATAAATAATTAGAATTAGTTTTTTTTTTTTTGAATTAGTATAATCTAGTAAATAGTTAATCGACGAGCTTTTTGGGTTCGATAATCCGACTCTTTTAGAATCACTATATTACTTGCGCAACCACGTACACTTGTGTGTGCAATTGAGAGCAACAGTGAACCATGAGCGTTGCTCATTCTATATTCTTGTATATAAGGGGAATTTACAACATTCATCTACATAAAAAGATAAGTACAAGAATAAACGCTAAATAGATTTCTACTACAACTAGTATATAATAAGTTAACTCCAACAAAGGGAACATACACTTTAACTTGGCTCTAATTGTCAAATACATACACTTCAACTTGGCTCTGAAAGAGTTCTTTATTCATGTACCAAATATGTACAACAATAATGAATATATAAAAAAACAAATAGCGATCAAACCTATGGGAACTAGGCGTCAAGGAGAATTAGTCTCCTTAGACATCATAACTTATGCACCCTTTACATAGTTTAGATATACTAGGAATCTATATCTAAAAAGCCTATCCTTTACACTCCCCTACAAGTTGAACGGGGGAAGCATACACTGTCAACTTGTCCCTAAAATGCTGAAATCGTATTTTTGGAAGAGCTTTGGTAAGAAAATCTGCAACCTGGTCGTGAGTGCTAAGATAACGAACAAGAAAAGATTTTTTTTTTACCTTCTCACGGACAAAATGAAAATCTATATCCATATGTTTGGTGCGAGAATGGAAAATAGGATTAACTGTTAAATAGGTTGCATTTAGGTTATCACACCAAAGTATATGAACTTTAGTGTCAAAGCAACTAATCTCACGAAGTAAGAACTCCAGCCAAGTTAGCTCAGACGCAGTAGTGGCTAGAGCACGATACTCTGCCTCTGTACTAGAACGTGCAACTGCTCGCTGCTTTTTGGAAACCCAAGATATTAAATGAGAACCAAGAAAGATAGTGAAACCAGTAGTTGACTTACGATTATACGGCAAACCACCCCAATATGCATCACTGTAACCATGTAGAAGTTTGGTATTTTGGTGAGCAAATAATAAACCATGGGAGGATGTAGACTGGATATATCGCAAAATGCTTTTTATAGCAGCCCAGTGAGACTCTTTCGAACTATGCATGAATTGTGAAACTTTATTCACCGCAAATGCTATATCAGGGTGAGTAAATGCTAAATATTGTAGTGCTCCTATTGTGCTGCGATACAAGGTTTCTTCATGGAAAGGAAATCCTTCAAAACTTGAAAGTGTATAGGAAGATGCAGCAGGTGTTGCAATAGGATTGCAGCCATCTATTTGTGCTATCCACAACAAATCAATAGCATAAAGATGTTGAGAAAGATGCAAACCAGTAGGTGTCCATGATGCTTCAATCCCCAAAAAATAAGAGAGGTGACCAAGGTCTCACACAACAAATTGTAACATTAGGCGAGTAATAATAGAGCCAACAAGAGACAAACTAGATCCCAAAACAAGAAGGTCATCAACATACACCAAACAAAATATTTTATCACCATTGGAGGAGAAATGAAATAATGAACAGTTTCTTTTTGAGTTCGTAAAGCCAGAGATCAATGCGTCTGTTAAACATTTATTCCACATTCGCAGAACTTGTTTGAGACTATAAAGAGAACGCTTGAGCAAGCAAACATGCTTAGGATGATCTGGATTAACAAATCCAGGAGGTTGAGACATGTACACCACTTCATCAAGAGTACCGTGAAGAAAAGAATTAGATATATCCAACTGAGTAATATGCCAGTTATTTGAGACTACCAAGGAAAGAAGAAGGTGAATGGTGGTAGGTTTCACTACTAGACTAAAAGTATCAACATAGTCCACATCTGGTCTTTGATGATACCCTTTAGCAACGAGTCGAACCTTGTAACGATCAATGGATCCATCAGGCTTAACCTTTGTTTTAAAAGACCTGTTTACTCCCAACAATATTTAGAGACGGAGAAGGTGGTACTAACTGCCAAGTCCCATTTTGTAAGAGAGCATTGTATTCCTCTTGCTTCGCCCTACGCCAATGTGCATACTTTATAGCTTGAGAGTAACAAGAAGGCTCAACAACATCAGTTGACATAGCTAAGTAAGAGGTGGTATGCTTTAGTTTTAGTGAACCTGTTTGTGATCGAGTAGTCATCGGATGATACTTAGGTGAAGAGCATGACAATTTGTTAGGATGATGCACATCGCTTAAAGAACCGGATTGTTCAAAATCAACCACTTGATTTCCATATTCATTAGGCAATGTATTTGACGGAATCTCCAAAGATAGAGAAGGCGTATTTGTAGGCATCACATGCGATTGTAGAGGCGCCTGAGGTTGCGTAGAGCATTGCGATGTAAAAGTGGAGGATGAATTATCCAGTAAGGTTGTACTGATTGTAGCAGGAGATGGACCAGACTAGTTCAATAAGGAATAAATAGGCACAATTGGTTGTGGGAGTGGAGAAGGTATATGGATAATAAGTGGCGCAGCACTGGTTGATGTAGTAGGCATCATAGCGTCATCTTGAGTAGCAAAGGGAAAAATTGTTTCGTCAAAAAAACCATGACGTGAGACAAAATTTTTAGAATAAGTAGGATCAAAACACTTATAACCTTTATGAATTTTTCTATACCCCAAAAACACACACCTCTTAGAACGAGGAGATAATTTATCCTTCGTATAAGGGCGAAGTCATGGAAAGCAAAGACAACCAAACACATGCATCAATGAGTAATTAGGGTCACAATTAAAAAGGATTGTGAAAGGGGAGCTGATTATTTAGACGGGGAGTCGGTAATCTATTTATGATATAAACAATAGTATCAAAAACATTTGTCCAAAATTTGGAAGGATCACTTGGATGTGTTCGTCTCAACAATATGTTGATATTTACGTTCAACACAATCATTTTGTTCCCAGGTATAAGGACAAGAAGAACGTTGTGTAATACCACTGTCTCTTAAATATGAGGTTAATGCCTGATACTCTCCTCCTCAATTTGCTTAAAAGCTCTTAATTAGACGACCAAAATATTTTTCCATAATTTTTCGAAATTGAATAAAAATAGAAAGAACCTCAGACTTGAATTCAAGAAAATAGATCCAGGTATATTTGCTATAGTGATCAAAGAAAATAACATAATATTTATATCCATCATTCGAAATAACAGGTGATGGACCCACCAAACATCAGAACAAATTAAATCTAAAGGGCCTGTCGCTAGAAAACTAGACTCAACAAATGGAATTTTATGACTCTTGCTAACAGCACAGGTTGGACACAAACTAGAAGACCCACAACTAGATGCAGTAAAAGTATTAGATGGCAAATCCCGATGAACGGTAAGATAGGATGCGTGAGCCAAACGCGTATGTCAAACACCAAGTGAAGATGCATATGAAGCTGGTGAAGAAATTGATTTCAATATCGGAAGGGAATATAAACCTCCATCATTCGGTCCTTTGTGAAGAGTTGTCCTCGTTTCCAAATCCTTAATAAAAAAATAGTTAGGAAAAAATTCAATGGACACTTGGTTAGAATTAGTGAAAGAACTGATAGATAGTAAATTTTGGGTAGCAGTGGGAACATGAAGAAGACTATCAAGAACATACGACATATCGGAAATAAATAGAGATCCTTTACCAATATGCGAGATGGGCAATTTGGAACCATTACCTAGGGTAACTTCTTCGGGACCAGGATATTCTGAGTGAATTGCAATGTTGTTGAGATCAGATCTCAGATGATGTGTGGTGAAACTATCCATTAACCAATTTAGTGACGCTTTGGAAGAAGTACTTGCTAGATTTGAAAAGGGACGTCCAGATACCCGATTTCCATTCATAGTCCTAGGTAACGGACAAACGCATGCAATGTGACCCTTTCCTTCAAAATTATGGCAGACAATTCCAGAAAAATCAGAGGAAGGTGATGGATTTCCAGAGTAAGTTCCCGAATGAGTTGTGGGGGCATAATGTCGACTTTGAGATTGTGGTGAACTTCCATGGCCAAAAAAGCGTCCACGACCTCGATTAGTACGCCCCCTACTGCGTCCACGTTGTGTAGAGATTGAACGTTGTGTGTATTGTGTTGTTGGGGCAATAATAGTACTAGCTTCCTCATGTTGTAATTGTCTTTCTTCATACAACAACATACTATAAAGTGCATCAAAGGTAATGTCCTCATGACGCGATTCAAGCGACTTTGTGAAGGGGCGAAATCCAGCAATAACAAACTCCACTAAGCCATCATTAGTGTCTGGGTGCTTTACAGGCAACAGGTGAGTGACATTAGGTGTAGGAAAATATTTTTCCATGGCATTCGTTGAAACAACTGAAGTTGCCAACGCAAAAGTGTTCGCATTACTTTTCTCCAGTAAGATAGGTCGTTTCTGATTATTCTTTTTTTTTCAGAATGAAAATAAAAAAATGGTTGTTAAACCAAAAGGCTCAGATACCATGAAAGAGTTCTTTATTCATGTACTAAATATGTACAACAACAATGAATATATAAAAAAACAAATAGCGAAAAAACTGTGGGAACTAGGTGTCAAGGAGAATTAGTCTCCTTACTCCTTAGACATCACAACTTACGCACCCTTTACATAGTTTAGATATACTAGGAATCTATATCTACGAAGCCTATCCTTTACCAGCTCTAATGGGCAATTTGACACTTAAACTTACCCAATAGTCATCTTGAATATGACTTGATCCAGTACAGACCTAATGCGTAAACTTCAATTGCTGGACAAATTAACGAATGATGCATGTGTTTTTTTTAAATAGAAAGCCCTCCCTTCCACAATCTATTTTCTTCTTTCCAAATCTGCTCCTACAATATTTCTCTTGTGATTGAAATTATAAATTACAAATTACGTAGAGAAATGAATTGGTTTATAATTAGTTCAATATTTCTTGCATTCTTTCAAGTCTTAAAAAAATGAGAGAGATAAGAAATATTGGAGAATTAAGCCTAGCGATATAAGGGGTGGGTTATTTGCACAAAGAGTTACGTTTGTGATGGTGCATGGGGGTATAGAATGTTGGAGAAACAAGTTTTATTATAATCTTAAATAGAAATATATCTTCCCATAAACAATTGTAACAGGAAATTGATTATACAATTGAATTGCCTTGCTTTCCTTTTGAGAAAAGATTGTGTTGACAATCTTAATTTTCTACCTTAAATAGTCTTGATTGTCCATTATTTTAGTACCAGTGGCGGATCCAGGATTTAAAGGTTGTGGGTGCTCACTTCCTTTAACATAAACATGTTAGCAATCACATAGTGTAAACGTATACTAACTCAAAATCTTTAATAAAAAAACTAAACGCATACTAACTCAAACTCTTTAATAAAAAAATATAAAACAACGATTAATATTATCATCATCAAAAACAACCTCTAGTTATAAGTCACAATGACCTACTAGCAATATTATCATTACAAAAAGAGACTTCTAGTCTTACAGTCATAATTGTGCTCGACAACTTTTCATATGTTGAAAACGATAAATAATAGCATCATTGCTTACATTTGCGAATATCTTACGCTCTACATAGCAAACTAAACAACCATTCAAAAATTCATTACCAATACTATTACGAAGTTCATTTTTAATGTACTTCATGGATGAGAAAGCTCGTTCCACAGAAGCAGTAGCAACGGAAATAATGAGAGTCAACTTGATAAGCAAATAAACAGGTGGCCAAATTTGATGCAGATCTGACTTGACCAATACTTTAGCAAGATCACTAATTCCCTTCAAGTTGAAGAACCTCTTGTCAGAACCACGAGCATAAACTATAAAGCTATCAAGCTGAAAACTAAGATCCCGAAGCTTGTTGCTGTCAAACTCATTCATATAATATTGAGCCAACCTCATTATCTTGCCCTTATCAAAACTACCAAATGAATTAACTGGATTCAAACTAGCCATACCGAGAAGTAAATCAGTACTCACAGAATCAAAACGATTATTAAGCTCTTGAAGATGCAAATCAATAACAGCATAAAATATTTCAACACGCAAATGATGAGAATATGTAACATCAAGAGCTTTACGCTTTGACTTCCCAGGAAAGTAGCTAGCATCCATCTCCGGAATGACTATATCATGTTTATCACAAAAAGAAGAGACATCATCCATTAATGATTCGAATTCATTATCCCTCATATTTTGCAATCTTTGCTTTGTAAGAGCAAGAAATCCCATAGCATTGACAATATCTTGATCCATCTTTTGTAATGAGGAGCTCAATTCATTTGTCATCATAAGAACTTTCCACATCAAGTGCAGCATAAAGGCAAAATCAAATTTCTTAATCGTATCCACAAGAGTTTTAGCAAGAAGTCTATCAGTATAGTTTGGACACTCGCATCCAGTAAATTCAAGCACCTGAATAACTGATGGAAATAGAACAATAAGATTATCTAATGTTCTATAATGAGAACCCCAACGAGTATCACCTGACCGTTGAAGCCCACGTTCTTGATTTAATCCTCGCCCAGTATGCACTTCCCCTGATATGAGCAACTCCTCTAATTGTTCAGCTTAGTGTTTCCGAAGTAAATCCCTGCGCTTAAAAGATGCTCCAACAATATTTAACACATTAGTAACTAAGCAAAAAAAGTCATCTACATTTGAATCCTTCTTTGCAAGAGCCACTAATGTTAATTGCAATTGGTGGGCAAAACAATGAATGCAATATGCCGATGGAGTCTCATTCAAAATCAATGTTTTAAGACCATTTAGATGTCCTTGCATATTTCTAGCTCCATCATAACCTTTCCCACGTATTTGGGATGGACTTAATGAGTGATCTGAAAGAAAAGAGTAGATTGTTTCCTTTAATGAACAAGCAGATGTATTACTAACATGAATAATACCAACAAATCGTTCAATGACTTCTCCTTCTTTGTTAACATATCTCAAAACAAGTGTCATTTGCTCCTTGTGTGATACATCCTTTGATTCATCGACTAGTATCCCAAAATAATCCCTATCTAAATCTTCAAGAATAGATTTGATTGTTTCCTTAGCACAAGAATCAACAATATCCTTTTGAATACTTGGAGAACACATCATTTCATTTTTTGGAGCTTTTTCTAAAATAACCAACATCTTCATTAATATCTCCATACCATTGCAAAAGTTCAAGAAAAATACCTCTATTTGAAGAAGATCGACTCTCATCATGTCCACGGAATGATAATCCTAATTTCAAGAGAAATCTTGTCACATCAATTGAAGCACTCAAGCGACGTCGAGACTCACTTTTTTCTTTCTTGGACTTTTTATCAAAGGAAGTGCGTATTGACTGTGATTGATTCATCAAATCAAGCATCTTGTTGAACACTTGTTGTGGATGCCCAATTTTCGATCTTGTGACATACTTATCCATCTCAATTTACAAACATAAATTCCTGCAAAAAAATCAATTTTATCATAGAATTAATTAACATAGTTTAATTAATTTTTATTGAAATCTATAACTTTCTATCAATAACCCAAACAACAATTAATATATCTATTTGATATTTCAACACCACAAGCAATAATTAGCAATACATGAGTCAATGAGCAAAAAAAATTTAATTGCACAATTTGTATACTCATAGAAAGAATTGTAATTGTCTACCATAGAAAAACTCGTAGAAAAAATTGCACAAACTATGAGTAATATGGAGACCATTTTCCTACCATCATTTTTTACTGTCATGGTACATTTGGTTATTCACATGGAAACAGAGGTTAAATTTGCGGGACCTGTACAATATCATTGGATTTAGCTAATTGAAAGGTATGAAGAATCATATTATATGTTAATCATACATTTTAAGTTATTAATTGCTAAAATATTAGACAGATGTAATGATTTTATGCAATAGGTACTTGCGTAAATTAAAATCGTATGTTCGCAATCTTTCATGTCCAGAAGGTTCGATAGCTGAAGCATATATTGCAAATGAGTGTCTGCAGTCTTGCTCACTGTATATGGAAGGTGGCGATTCAAGGTCTCATTGGTCTAGAAAAAGTAAAGATGATACTAAACATGAGGTTGATAAAGAAGGATGTCTTTTTCCTACTATTGGAAAATCATATGGCTCTGTAGAAGTAATTAAGTTGGATAAAAAAACATGGGTGCAAGCACTTCGATATGTGCTTTTCAATTATGAATCAGATGTGGTCAACTATTACAAAAAGTGAGTATTATCTCTGTTAATTTATTTTAAGTCCTTGAATGTGTTTTCTTGATTTGGGTATTTCTACCAATGTATGATTGTTGTTGTGCCGTTTTATGTAGCTATGATACTAATTTATGGCTCTGTTAAGTGGTGGAAAACTTTATAGCTGATAATGATCATTACACTATGAACTTAAGATTCATTGTTGCAGATACTCTGCATAAACTTATTGTTCGTGGGGTTCTTGTTGTTTGGGCATATGTAAGCAAAAGGGTAGTTTGGAATGCAGTATAACACTTTGATACACTTTGGTAAGTAGTTTCCAGCTTTTTATGTTTGAGTTTAGAGGTGCAATATTGCTAATTTTTGAGCAATTTCTTGATAATGTTGTCTTAATTGTCTCTATACATATTGATTTTGATGTCATGTCATTAGATGGTAGACAAGTTTTAGGGACTGAAGCAGATTTTAAATAAGATGGAAAGCCTCATGTTACGGTAAGAAAATCAATTAATGAACAATAATCAAACATAGGCCATTGAGTTAAAAGAAGATGAAAAAGAAACTCCCTTGTGGATATATTTCTTAATTTGTTCAGTTAACTATATTTTTCTTGTACATTGAGCATATTAGTGAAATCAAACGATTGTATCGCAAACGCCGCCTTACCCAACATCAACTTAATCGCTCATTTTGAAAATTATCATGAATGGTTCAAAGAGCAAGTAAGTAGTAAGACTTAATAGTCACCTACTTTAAAGTATTGTCTCTTGTACTAATATTTGTAACTACAGTTGTCTATTGCTCTTTGGGCAGGTCAACGAGTTGGATCTCACATCTAATATCTCAAATGATATTAAAACCCCTGCACAAGGTCCATGTTACTTCGCAAGAAGATTCAAGGCATTCCATATGAATAATGGGCATCGATTTCATGCAAAAACAGTATAACGAGTTCATGAAGACACAAAATAGTGGGATTCTGGTTGTCTCAATGACAAGATCTATGAAACTACTAATGACAGTGCTCCGAAATCAGGAAATAATACATATTATGGGAGATTGAATGATATTGTTGAGTGTGAACTACTATGAAAAATTTAAAGTTGTCTTGTTTAAATGTGATTGGGTTGATGTAACCCAAGGTCGAGGAGTTATGAAATACGACTTAGGTTTCACACTTGTGAACTTCTCACATCTAATACATTCAGGTGGCTGGATAAGTGATGAGCCATTTGTTTTTGTTGGACAAGCTCAACAAGTGATATTTGTTCAAGATCCTGAAGATCATGAATGGTTTGTCCCTAGGTCAATTAAATTGCGAGACATTTTTTATACGGGAGAAGAAAAAAGTAAACGATTTGACTCATCAATACAGTGTGATACAACTGATTTAACTATCTTATAAAATATTCGTGATTTAGAAGATGACAACAATGGTTGGGTAAGAGGTGGAGTTGATGGTATAGAAATCGTTACGGACTGAAATTTCAAATTCCTCCAATAGAAGGTGAGTGCATATCAACTATTTTGAAGCTACTGCATTTTATTTATTTTTCCAATCAAGTTTATGTTACTTGTCCCTGTAACATCTCACTATTTGAAAGAACTAGAAAGAGTTAGAATTGGAAAGAGTCATTTTAGGAAAGAAGGAAAAATCTGGAAAATTGGTTAAGTTAAGTTTGAGATTTAAGATTTTGGTCAACTTCAAACGACCATAACTCCTACATAAGGATGAGTTAGGTATGCTTCCAAATACCGTAGGAAAGATCTTGGAATTATCTTCCCAACGCCACTGAGTTTACGCGATTTCGAGTTCGTATGTGTGCATATGCCTATTTGAAGTTGGGTTGTTCAAATAAGGAAGTCTAATCCGGATGTTAGAAGGGTAGTTTGGTATTTTCCTTAACCAATTATTTTATTTCGATTTTAGGAGTTTAATTAGGGGTCAAATCAGAATTTGATCAGTTTAGAAAAATTGGAAATTCAGGCTAGGGCATGAAGAAAGGAGAAAAAAGGCAAGATTTGTCAAGATAGTACAATTTGGTTATGGATTTCACCAAGGATATAATCCTACGAGGTATATGAGATCACATAGCGTTACGTTAGTTCACCCACACGCCTATAATGATTCAATTCAGCGAAGTCGTATTGTTTTGAAAGCAAATAATTCATTTGAAATATTGTGGGTTTTTGTTGTTGAAGTTCCTTGAGTTTGATTCATGATTTTAGGTGTGTTTTCAAGTATAATCTTACATATATTGATGGTATAGTTGATTCTAAGTGTTTGGGAAAAGAACCAAGTTGAAATAGGAGGTTTAGAGTTGAAAACGAAAAAGAAAAGGTGAAGGTCACCTGGGCAAGGGCTGGGGCGCCATCCCAGCCAGAGCACCCTAACAGGGGCTCTGGGGTGCCACGCCAGCCAGAGAGCCCCAACCCATTCTTTGAAGTTTTGCCTCTAGCGCCCCACGTCGCTCAAAGCGCCAGGGATGCCAGGCTTTCCACCCTTTCCCACTTCTTTCCGTATGAGTTCCTTAGCGACGTACCTAAGTTTTCTAGTCGATTTCTACACTCTAAGGTACATGTAAACATCATAAAATCATCCATAAACATGTGATCATGAGCCTTGAATCCATACTTCAATTCAAGGAAAGTTAAGAGTCAAGTCAAGATGAGTTCAAAGAGTTTTCCAAAGTCTTTTACAAACGTTTTAACTTTGTTTTAAGGCTTGAGTTTTGAATTGAGTAAAGAGTAATAGTAAATATTCATTTCTTCAAAGATTGTACGGGAACTAAGTATGCCCAAGAGTTAAAATGTTTTTTACATTTGAGCAAGAAAGGAAACACCGATTTCCAAGAGAGCTTTTAAGCTAAACTTTGAGTAATTATCTCAAACCAAAGAAAGAGTTTTGTTTGAAAAACATATGAGTTGAGTATATTTTGGGAGTAGTATTGAGCACCGATATAGGGATGTGAGTTCATAATAACTCAAGTCTCCATAAAAACCATGTAGCCATCATGGGTAGAAAAGGATCATACTTTTTAGATGACTCCTTAGTGCTTTTTAGCATAGACTAGTGGATCCACTTAGTTAAAGCGTTCTATATGACGGCAAAGTATAGAACAGTTCTGGCAGCGTGGGCAAGACGATGTATCATCACTTAGGCTCATAGTGGTGGTTGTCGATTAGAGAAACTACCACAGTATTATATTACTTTATTATATGAGTAAACTGAGTTGTTATTGTATTTCTTTGATACATTGAGTTACCACTTATTGTTTTAAATGTTTTGTTTAAACTGCACCATTATTGTTGTTTTTACTTTGCATTTGAGTTGAGTAAAGTCAAGGTAAGTGTTCTTTTCAGATTCCCTTCAAGTTTATGTCTGGTTTAGTAATCCCCTCGCATAGTAGTACATTTAATGTACTGATGCCTTTTGGCCTGCATCGTTTTATAATGCAGACACAAGTAACCAGGATCAGCATCCAGCGCCTCGTTGATCCAGTTGAGCACTCACAGTCAGTTGGTGAGCCTCCTTGTTTCTCGAAGGACTCCTTTTACTTTGCTTTCTAGTATTTCAGTTGTTAGAATGATCGAGGGTCTTGTCCCGACATCCCTCATTGTTTAGAGGCTTCATAGACAAGTAGTCATAGTTCTTTAGTGTTATTCATTTCATATGTTGTTTAAAGACTTGAGTTTGCCTTATTGGCTAGTTGAATGTTTTCTTATTAACATTCTTGAGCTATATGGGTTTATCTCTATTAAGTTAAGTTTTCCGCTATAAGTTAAGTTAGGCCAAGGGTTCTCTTGGGGCCAACAATAGTTCTCGAGTGCCAGTCCCGCCCAGTGTGTAGGCACGGGGTGTGACAAACTTGATATCAGAGCACAGGGTTCAAGAGTCCTAGGGAGTCTATGAAGCCATGTCTGTAAACTCCTAATTATCGGTGTGAAACGCGCCACATCTATAATTAGGAGGCTACAACACTTAGGAAATTACCTCACTTTTTTCACACTCATTTCTTGTGTTAGAGTTTGATCTCTAAAAAATTTCTTTTAATTCGTTCTTGTGCGTGTCTTTTAGCTAATCATGCCTCTACGAAGAGCTGTCTGAGGTCGTCCAGCTTGGAGGAACGTTGAGGAGCAAGGAGTACCTAGTGCACCTGAAGTGCAACCCCAAGGAGAACTCACAAATGTTGAGTTCAGGGAAGCGATTCGAATGTTATGCCAAGTTGTGACTAACCAGGTTGGGCAACAAAGAGGAGCTAGGCAGGACGTGGCTAATACTTCGAGGATCCAGGAGTTCTTGAGGATGAATCCTCCAAGTTTCACTAGTTCAGGATCTTGAGAATTTTGTTGAGGAATTGCAAAAGGTATTTGAGGTCATGCACGTTGTCGATATTGAGCGAGTTGAACTAGCTGCATATTAATTGAAGAATGTTGTTAGGACTTGGTTTGACCAGTGGAAGAAGGGTAGAGTAGAGGGAGCACCATCTGCGAGTTGGGCTTGTTTTGAGGAGGCCTTCTTGGGGCGTTTCTTTCCTCGAGAACTAATAGAGGCCAAGGTACGAGAGTTTCTCACCCTTAACAAAGATTCACTAAGTGTTCATAAGTACAACTTGAAGTTCACCCAACTTTCCCGATATGCTCCAGAGATGGTTGCGATTATGAGAAGCAAGATGATTCTTTTTGTTGTTGGGTTGTCCCGTCAGTCAAGTAAGGAGGGCAAGACAACCATGCTAATTGGGGACATGGATATAGCAAGGTTGATGGTTTATGTGCAACAGGTTGAGGAAGAGAATTGAGGGATAGGGAGGAGTTTAGAAACAAGAAAGCGAAGACAGGGAATGAGTCTGGGCAGCAAAGAAATAATGTGAATCGGTCTTCTTTCCAACAAAATCAAAAGGGACCTGCTCCATCATCTGCTAGTGCAATTGCAGTGAGTACAATAGTCAGAATTCACAGCACTTCTCAGGGTAGTGTATCACAAGGAGGTAACTGGGCCCCTACATATGCTAATTATGGGAGGACTCACCCAAGTAAATGTTGCGATGGCTCCACATGTTGTTTCAAGTGTGGACAAGAGGGTCACTTTATGAAAGAGTGCCCTAAGAACCGATAAGGAAATGGAAATCGAGGCAATAGAGCCCAATCTTCATTAGTTGTTCCACCAGGCTGCACCTAGAGGAGCTACTTTTGGTACTGGCGGAGGAGCAAATCGCCTTTATGCGATCACTAGTCGTCAAGAGCAAGAGAATTCTCCAGAAGTTGTCAGTGGTATGATCAAAGTCTTTACTCTTGATTTTTATGCCTTGTTAGACTCAGGAGCAAGTTTATTTGTTGTGATTCCTTATGTTGCAAATAATTTTGATGTTCTTCCTGAGAAACTTTGTGAACCTTTTTGTGTTTCTAAACCTGTTGGGGAGTCTATTCTAGCTGAGCGAGTATATCGTGATTGTTTCATCTCCATAAATCACAAGAACACTATGGCTGATTTAGTTGAGTTAGACATGGTAGATTTCGATGTCATTCTTGGTATGGACTGGCTTCATGCCTGTTATGCCTCTATTGATTGTAGAACTCGAGTTGTTAAGTTCCAAATTCCTAATGAGCCAATTACAGAGTGGAGTAGTAGTTCAACAATGCTTAAGGGTCATTTCATTTCATACCTTAAGGCGAGAAAGTTAGTCTCCAAGGGGTGTGTCTATCACTTAGTCCGAGTTAATGACTCTAGTGTTGAGATATCTCATATTCAGTCAGTTTCAGTAGTAAAAGAGGTTCCAGAAGTCTTTCCTGATGATCATCCCGGAGTCCCTCCTGAGAGAGATAGACTTCGGTATAGACACTCTTCTTAATACTCGTCCTATATCTATTCCGCCATACAAAATGGCACCAGCAGAGTTAAAAGAGTTGAAGGAGCAGTTGAAAAGACCTCCTAGATAAAGGTTTCATTCGATCAAGTGTCTCAACTTGGAGAGCTCCAGTCTTATTTGTGAGAAAGAAAGATAGTTCCCTTAGGATGTGTATAGATTACCATCAATTGAACAAGGTTACCATCAAGAATAAGTATCTTCTTCCGAGAATTAATGATATGTTCGATCAGCTTCAGGGTGCTTCCTGTTTCTCTAAGATAGACCTCAGATCATGCTACCATTAGTTGAGAGTAAGGGAATGTGATATTCCAAAGACAGCATTCAGGACCTGTTATGGTCATTATGAGTTCCTAGTTATGTGTTTTGGTTTGACCAATGCGTTTGCAACATTCATGGACCTTATGAATAGAGTATCCAAACTTTATATAGATATATTTGTTAATGTATTCATTAATGACATACTAATTTATTCAAGGAATGAAGAAGATCATGTTGGTCACCTTAGAAAGTTCTCTAAGTGTGAGTTTTGGCTTGAGTCTGTGGCATTCTTAGGCCACATTGTGTCTGGAGAGGGAATTAAAGTTGATACCCAGAAAATAGAGGCAGTGCAGAATTGGCCTAGACCCACATCTCTAACTGATATTAGGAGTTTCTTGGGTTTGGTTGGCTATTATAGAAGGTTCGTAGAGGGGTTCTCGTCTATTTCATCCTTTTTTACCAAGTTAACTCAGAAAACAGTGAAATTTCAATGGTCTGAAGCTTGTGAGAAAACCTTTCTGGAATTGAAAAAAAGGTTGACTACTGCCCCAATATTAACCTTACCAGAAGGCACGTAAGATTTTGTTGTTTATTGTGATGCGTCTAGAGTTGGTTTGGGTTGTGTGCTAATGCAGAGTGGCAAGGCTATAACTTATGCCTCTAGACAGTTGAAAGCTCATGAGAAGAATTACCCAACCCATGATCTAGAATTGGTTGTTGTAGTATTTTCTTTGAAAATATAGCGCCATTATCTTTATGGTGTTCAAGTGGATGTGTTCACCGATCACAAGAATCTTCAGTATGTGTTTACTTATAAAAAGTTTAATCTCAGACAAAGGAGGTGGTTAGAATTACTCAAGGATTATGACATGAGTATTCTTTATCACCCAGGTAGGGCTAATGTTGTTGCTGACGCCTTGAGCAGGTTATCTATGGGTAGTACCGCCCATTTTGAGGGAGATAAGAAAGAGCTAGAAAAAGATGTGCATACACTTGCACGCTTGGGAGTCCGACTAATGGATTCCACAGAAGGAGGAGTAGTGGTGATGAATGGAGCTGAATCATTTTTAGTGTTAGAAGTAAAAGAGAAGCTAGACCAAGGCCCTATTTTGGTTGAATTGAAAGAAAATGTTCATAAGCAAAAAGTATTGCCTTTTGAATAAGAAAGAGATGGCGTATTAAGGTATCAAGATAGGTTGTTTGTACCAAATGTGGATGAACTCCAAGAGAGAATCATGAAGGAAGCTCATAACTCCAGATATTATATCCATCCGAGTTCCACAAAGATGTATCGAGACTTGAGAGAAGTTTATTGGTGGATCGGAGTAGTATGAAGAAGGGCATTGCAGAGTTCGTTGCTAAGTGTCCGAATTTCCAACAAGTTAAAGTAGAGCACCAAAGGTCTGGTGCTATGACTCAAAATATAGAACTTGCGGAATGGAAGTAGGAGATGATCAATATGGACTTCATCACATGTTTACCACGGTCTCGCAGGCAACATGATTCTACTTGGGTGATTGTTGATAGAATGATAAAATCAATCCACTTTTTGTCGGTAAAGACTACCCATACAGCTGAGGACTATGCCAAGTTGTATCTCCAAGAGGTAGTCAGACTTTATGGGGTTCCGATATCGATTATTTCAGACAGAGGAGCACAATTTACTGCTCAATTCTGGAAATCTTTTCAGAAGGACTTGGGTTCAAAGGTGAACTTAAGTACTGTTTTTCATCCTCAGACAGATGGTCAAGCAGAGCGCACTATTCAGACTTTAGAAGATATTCTCAGGGCATGTGTGATTGATTTCAAGAGGAATTGGGATGATCACCTACCTCTCATTGAGTTCGCTTACAATAATAGTTACCACTCTAACATCCAAATGGCTCCTTATTAAGCTCTTTATGAAAGAAGGTGCAGATCTCCTATTGGATGGTTTGAAGCTGGTGAAGTAGGGTTGATAAGACCAGACTTAGTTCATCAAGCTATGGATAAAGTGAAAGTCATTCAAGAGAGGTTGAAAATAGCGCAGAGTCGTTAGAAATCCTACATATATGTTAGGAGAAGGGAGTTAGAGTTTGAAGTAGATTATTGGGTATACTTGAAAGTTTCACCCATAAAGGGTGTTATGAGAGTTGGTAAGAGGGGGAAACTTAGTCCCCAGTATATTGGTCCTTACAGAATATCCAAGAGGATTGGCAATGTAGCTTATGAGTTAAAGCTACCCCAAGAGTTGGCAGTGGTTCATCCGGTATCTCATCCCTTCATGTTGAAGCACTACATGGGGGATCATTCACTAATTATACCAACTGAAGATATTGGTATCAAGGATAACTTGTCTTATGAGGATATTCCGATTCAGATTCTAGATCGCCAAGTTCGTATGTTGAGAACCAAGAAAGTAGCATCAGTGAAAGTTCTTTGGAGAAATCAATTTGTCAAGGAAGCTACTTGGGAAGCTGAGGAGGATATAAAAAAGAGATATCCACATCTCTTTGAGCCCGGAGAAATTTTAGATCAAGGTACTAATTCTCTTCTTAGTACTCTTTAAATTATATACTTGATGTATTAGATTTGCTTGTTGGGTGTTTGAGCTGAATGTTAGATGTTACACCCTGAGCCTAGTAAGTGTAATCTAATTCGAGGACGAATGTTCCCAAGAGGGAGATATTGTAACATCTCGCTATTTGAAATAACAAGAAAAAGTTAGAATTGGAAATAGTCATTTTAGGAAAGAAGGAAAAATCTAGAAAATTGGTTAAGTTAAGTTTGAGTTTTTGGTCAACTTCAAACGACCATAACTCCTAGCTCAGGATGAGTTAGGTGTGCTTCCAGATACTGTAGGAAATATCTTGGAATTATCTTTCCAACGCCACCGAGTTTGCATGATTCCGAGTTCGTATGAGTGAGATATGCCTATGTGAAATTGGATTGTTCAAATAAGGAAAGTCTAATCTGGATTTTGGAATGGTAATTTGGTCTTTTCCTTAACCGAATACTTTATTTCGATTTTAGGAGTGTAATTGGGGATCAAATCAGAATTTGATCAATTTAGAAAAATTAGAAATTCACGTTAGGGCTTGGAGAAAGGAGAAAAGAGGAGAAAGGAGAAAAAAGGTAAGATTCGTCAATATCGTACAATTTGGTTGTGGATTTCGCCAAGGATTTAATCCTACGAGATATGTGAGTTCACATAGCGTTGGGTTTGTTCACCCACGCGCTAATCATAATTCAATTCAGCGAAGTTGTATTGTTTTGAAAGCAAATCTTATGAGTTCTTGATGATAATTCGTTTGAAATCTTGTGGGTTCTTGTTGTTGAAGTTCCTTGAGTTTGATTCATGATTTTAGGTGTGCTTTTGAGTAGAATATTACATATATTGATGGTATAGTTGATTCTAAGAGTTTAGGAAAAGAACCAAGTTGAAATAGGGGGTTTAGAGTTGAAAAACGAAGAAGAAAAGTCGGAGGTCACCTGGGCAGGGGCCTAGGGAGCCGCCCCAGCCAGAGCGCCTCAACCCATTCTTTGAAGTTTTGCCTCTGGCACCCCACGTCGTTTAGAGTGCCAGGGACGCCAGGCCTTCCACCCTTTCCCACTTCTTTCCTTATGAGTTACTTAGCAACGTACCTAAGTTTTCTAGTCGATTTCTACACTCTAAGGTACGTTTAAAAATCATGAAATTATCCATAAACATGAGATCATGAGCCTTGAATCCATACTTCAATTCAAGGAAAGTTAAGAGTCAAATCAAGATGAGTTCAAAGAGTTTTCCAAAGTCTTTTACAAATGTTTTAACTTTGTTTTAAGGCTTGAGTTTTGAGTTGAGTAGAGAGTAATAGTAAAGATTCATTTCTTCTAAGATTATACGGGAACTAAGTATGCCCAAGAGTTAAAATGTTTTTCACATTTGAGCAAGAAAGGAAACACCGATTTCCAAGAGAGTTTTTAAGCTAAGTTTTGAGTAATTATCTCAAACCAAAGAAAGAGTTTTGTTTTAAAAACATATGAACTGAGTATATTTTGGGAGTAGTATTGAGCACTGATATGGGGACTCAAGTTCATAATAACTCAAGTCTCCATAAAAACCATGTAGCCATCATGGGTAGAAAAATATCATACTTTTTAGATGACTCATTTGTGCTTTTTAGCATAGAATAATGGATCCACTTAGTTAAGACGTTCTATATGACGGCAAAGTATAGGATAGTTCTGGCAGCGTTGGCAAGACGTTGTATCATCACTTAGGCTCATAGTGGTGGTTGTCGGTTAGAGAAACTCCCACAATATTATATTACTTTATTATATGAGTAAAATGAGTTGTTATTGTATTTCTTTAATACATTGAGTTACCACTTATTGTTATAAATGCTTTGTATAAACTGCATAATTATTGTTGTTTTTACTTTGCATTTGAGTTTAGTTATTCATGAGTTGAGTAAAGCCAAGGTAAGTATTCTTTTCAGATTCCTTTCAAGCTTATGTCTGGTTTAGTATTCCCCTCACATACTCGTACATTCAATGTACTGATGCCTTTTGGCCTGCATCATTTTATGATGCAGACACATGTAACTAGGATCAACATCCAGCACCTCGTTGATCCAGTTGAGCACTCACAGTCAGTTGGTGAGCCTCTTTGCTTTTCGGAGGATTCTTTTTACTTTGCTTTCTAGTATTTCAGTCGTTAGGATAATCGGGGGTCTTTTCCCGATATCCCTTATTGTATAGAAGCTTCATAGACGAGTAGTCATAGTTCTTTAGTCTTATTCATTTCATATGTTGTTTAAAGACTTGAGTTTGTCTTATTGGCTAGTTGAATGTTTTCTTATTAACATTCTTGAGTTATATGGGTTTATCTCTGTTAAGTTAAGTCTTTCGCTATAAGTTAAGCCATGCCAAGGGTTCTCTTGGGGACATCAATGGTTCTTGAGTGAAACGACCCCAAAAAAAAATACCCGAAAATGTGCTTCGGAAACACCTATAATTGTAATTTCCATATATCTCAAAATCTGTGCATGATTTCGGAAATTCGACTTCATATTATTATTCATGGGGTCAAATTGAGTGGGAAATGGGTCTAACCCGAATTTTAGAGCAACCGTATCAAAATTCGAAAATCGCAAAAAATGCGATTTGGAGGGTCAACTTTAAAGGAGCATATCTCTTAGCACACAAGGAACTGGGAGGGCCACAACCTATTAAATTAAAGCTCTTTGAGTTAGCTTTCCAACGCACTTGGTTTCACTTCATTCCGAGTTTGGATGAGGGAGTTGTGACCATTTTCGTAAAACCTGTCTGTGGAGATTTGCAATTTCCAGTGAGCTTTTTTTGAAGCTGTGTTGGGGACGTTTTTTATAAAAAGGGGATATGTCCCGTACTTAGTCATTTTTTTTTAACTTCAAAAACACTCTCTAAGCCTCTCCAAAATTCCACCAAGATCCTCAACCAAATTCAAACATCTCAAGCTCTAATTCCAATGTACGTCCTATGAGTCTTAGGATGGTTGTATAATTATTGAAATGATGATGAAATGGATACATGTATATGATTTTCTCTATAAAGTGTTGTGAGTCGACCAAGCCTAGCTCGGGGGGTTGTAGGCCCGGGTAACCGTATCGAGGGGTTGGTA
>JAJOOR010021169.1:0-33404 GCA_036250505.1 Solanum acaule | reverse complement strand
TATAGAATTTGACTTATTTATAGTGTAATTTTGTGGCAAGGGGTGTTGTCTGTAGTAGTTCATCGATTATAAAACTCAACTGCAATAACTGCAGAATATTAGAAGATTGTGAACTAAATTGGACATCTCTTAAGAGTTTAACGTTGGAAAGTTTGTTTCTCTGGGATGAACACATTAAAAAAATAATGTCAAATTGTCCTTAATAGGAATCTTTGAAGCTAGGTGTATTTTGTGGTTTTAATGGTTTGCACATGACTTCTCCAAAATGTGCGCAACTGATTGATCCATCACGATCATCCTAACGAGAATTGGCATTTATTCGAAGGCGATACGTGTTGCTCTGAAATTGTTGCTCCATATGTTGAACATTTAATAATTTTTGGGGATTTTAGTCATACAAAAATTAAGCTTGGGGACTTTTCATCTTTGAACCATGCCAATCTTGATCTCTACTGTGATGAATTTGAAGAAATGGATGAAAACATACTGAAAGATCTTTTGGTAAGCATTCGTTGTGCGAATGAGCTAATATTCTCATCCTGGTTGATCGAAGTAAGTTATCAGTCCCAAAATGTCTCCAATCTTTTTATGTTGATTGTGAATTGAGCTACTATTTTATCTTCTGGCTCATTCTTTTGTTTAGGTGATTTCAATTTTGATGTTGAAAGAGGAAGACATCTTCTTACTGTTGTTGTAATGTAGATGATTGACTATAGGTTCTTGTATTTCAAAACTTTCCTTCCCAGTGCTAGACAACCGCTTAAGGTCGATTTATAATTTGCAAACTTTGATGATATTTCCTGATTTGCCGGTATGTGTTTAATCCATGATATCTTTATGTAAAATGTATATTGATCCCCTACAGCCTTAATGACTTCAATTTCATTACTATAGTTGTTAATCTTACCGCCAAAGATGATTTGTCCTTTTTCGGTTATTTGTAATACCATCCTTTTTTTAATGTGTATAAGTTCATACCTGGTGATTAATTCCTAATTGTTCATGGGTTCTAAGGCCCAATTATAAGTGTGGAAGCGTGTTAATCAACACGTTGTTATGACACATGATATGGGAGTATTGGCTAAGAGTAATGATACAAAAGTTATAATTTCAGGACTTGGTCCAACTATAGCTTATGATATTGATTGAAAAAATGACATATCTGATGGGGATGATGATGAGGATATATTGGCGATGCTTTGATAAGCTGACCAAAGAAGAGGATCTCTCACCTAGGTAACTAAGTAGTGGAAGCAACAAAATAAAAAATAAAACACATGGGAAGCCAACATAGTTGGGATGATAAGGTGACTGAGAAATTTATTCCAAGGCACCTAACACTGCGACTAGCAAAACAAAATGCTTTTGATTCATTTTTATTTTTGTTTTTCTTTTTAGTGTAAATGATATAATTCAGATTTCAAATCTATATTTTGACCAACATAAAATAATCCTCCCATTTTCTAGGTATTCGTTGAATTAATCCCGGAATGTGGGAAAATCTATATTTTTTTGTACGTAAAGGAGATGAAAGGTCTTCTCACATTAAGGAAGTAACATACAACTCCTCGTAATTAATGATCAAGGCATGCAACAATCAGTGAGTGGACCAACTTTTACCACCGGCTACCGAGGGAATGATTTATATTAAATTTTTGAAACACATATGTACTTTGCATCTTCGCCATTCATTACACTTCTTAGGAAATTTACATTTAAGGGTGGGAAGATCTGTTTCTTGATACGTCATTAGGGATTTATGAAATTGAGGTGGTAGAGTTCTACACAAAGTGATTTCGTATGTTAAGGGGGTTGAGTTGGTTTTTGATCATGTAAGACTTGGTGAAATCTTTCATGTTCCTACTGTTGGGTTAGCTAAGTATGTGTGGAGAAAGGACAAGAACTGCTTGTTTACTTCAAAGTTTACCCAGGGGGTGTGATTGTGATTGTTAGACCTAGAAAGGTACTACAGGGGGAAATGGAACCCTTTATTAAGCTATTCTATGAAATAGTGCATAAGGGAGTGTTTCCTAGGGGTGAACCAAGACATGAGGCATATTTTAGGGACATGGAGCTAGCTAATGCACTGGAATAGGAAGAACCAACTGAATGGCCTACCCTAATGATTAGGCATATGACAAAAAAAGATATGATTAATCGGTCGACCCTCGTTGAATGCTCTTGCCTGGCTGATGACAATCCTGCTTCCGAACTTGCTCTCCGTTCTAATGGCCCTGTTTCACAGTTTCTTTCTGTTCTCAATACTGCAAGGAATCAAAATGGGGTGCTTCAAACTGAAATTGGGTATCTACGGGTTGCTATGGTTGAGTCTCAAGGGGAAGTCACCAAACTGAATGACCAGTTCCTCCATCAAAAGTAGGAAAACAATGCTCATGTGGATACACTGTTGCAACTTTTCACTCCCTTACTGCCCCTATCTGTTCCTCACCCTAGCACTTCCCTTAAATCCTTCTACCTTTAGCTCCTTTTGCTTCTTTTAGAGACAATAAATATATTTGTTGTGTTTTGTATGCTTAAAACACTCTGTTGGTTCCCACTATAGGCTTAATCAATGTGCTACCTGATTGATTGTGTATCTGTCTCATATATGCTTGCTCTTTTTGTCTGATTGTTTGGATGACTAATATCATTGGATTGCAAGTTTCAAGTATGTTGGGGCTTGTGTGTGTTGCTACTCTTGGCTCTGAGTTTGCTTTGATTCCTTGCTTGTTATTTGTATTCTTACCTTTTTTTTGATATGTCAAAAGGGGAAAGTATTGTATTTCTTTGTTGTAGCTGTGTTGACTCTATTACAGGAAATAGATATCTCATATGAAAGACCTATTTTATAATCATTAAAAAGGAGGAAATTGATGACATGATAATACTCTGAGTAAAACTTTTGGTAATGGCAAACTGAACTAGGTTCACAATCTTGTACCAGAACTGAGATAAAAGAAAGAGTAAGAAGTAAATGCACATTAAAAGCAAAGACTCCTTAAAAAGGAAAAGAACTGCAGAAGACTCTTTATAAAAAAGGAAAAGGAAATTGTTTAAAGTAAATAACTACTTTCCTTGTAGGATTCAACTAGGATTTAATCCTCCCTTATAAGAGGATCATGATCTATCTTTATCACACATACCAATCTTAATTAAATAAATTTAGCTGGACTTCAATTGCTATGTGGTATCTTTTGTTCCGTCAAACTGTTAAATCTTTATTTTGACCAACACAAAATAGTCCTCCCATTTTCTAGGTGTTTGTTGAATTATGTCTAGAATGTGGGCAAATCTATGTCACGCTTTGAGCCTACACCCTGGGCGGGACTGGCACTCGAGAACCATTACTGGCCCCAAGTGAACCCTTGGCCTGACTTACTTACTCAGCGGAAGACTTAAACATAAGAAACATTCTCAAAACATAACTCATGCAATAACTTAAAGAGATATAAAGCTTAGCCAATATGGCAACTCAAGTCTGAACATATACAACTGAGAATGGAAAGACTAAAGAACTATGACTACTCGTCTATAAAGCCTCTCAAACAAAGAGGGATGTCGGGACAAGACCCTCGATCATCCTAACAACTGAAATACTAGAAAGCAATGTAAAATGGAGCCCTCCGGAAAGCAAAGAAGCTCACCAACTGACTCTGAGTGCTCAACTGGATCAACAAGGCGCTGGATGTTGATCCTGGTTACCTGTGTCTGCGTCATAAAATGATGTAGGCCAAATGGTATCAGTACATTGAATGTATGAGTATGTAAGGGAAAACTAAACATAACATAAGCTTGAAAGGAATCTAAAAGGAACAGTTACCTTGTCTTTACTCAACTCATGAATTACTCAACTCAAATGCAAAGTAAACAACAATAATAGTGCAGTTATACAAAGCATTTAAAACAGGAGGTAGCAACTCAATTTGTTAAACAAATGCAATAACCACTCAATTTACATATAAAGTAATATAATACTGTGGGAGTTTCTCTTACCGATAACCACCACTATGAGCCTAAGTGATGATACAACGTCTTTCCCACACTGCCAGAACTATCCTATACTTTGTCGTCATATAGAACGCCTTAACTAAGTGGATCCAGTAGTCTATGCTAAAAATAACTAAGGAATCATCTAAAAAGTATGATCCATTTCTACCCATGATGGCTACATGGTTTATGGAAACTTGAGTTATTATGAACTCGCGTCCCCATATCGGTGCTCAATACTACCCTCAAAATATATTCAGCTCATATGTTTTAAAAACAAAACTATTTCTTTGGTTTGAGATAATTACTCAAAACTTAGATTAAATGATCTTTTGGAAATTGGTGTTTCCTTTCTTGCTCAATGTAAAAACATTTTCACTCTTGGAAATACTTAGTTCCCGTATAATCTTTGAAGAAATGAACTTTACTCTTACTCTTTACTCAACTCAAAACTTAAGTCTTAAAACGATATTAAAACATTTGTAAAAGACTTTTAAAAACTCTATGAACTTCTCTTGACTTGATTCTTAACTTCTTAACTTGACTCTTAACTTTCCTTGAATTGAATTATGGACTCAAGGTTCATGATCTCATGCTTATGGATGATTTCATGATGTTTAGACGTACCTTAGACTGTTGGAATCAACTAGCAAACATAGGTACGTTGCTAAAGAACTAGTACGGAAAGAATGGGGGAGAATGGGAAGAACTGGCATCCCTGGCGCTCAGAGAGGTGCGGGGCGCCAGCCCTTAAATTTCAGAGAAGGACTTGGGGCGCTCTGGCTGGCGTGGCGCCCCAGAGGTCAAACTTCAGAACCCCAGTTAGGGCGCTATGGCTGGGGCGGCGCCCCAGGCCCCTGAACTCCGACTTTTCTTCTTCATTATCAACTCTAAGACCCCTAATTCAACTTAATTCTTTCCCCAAACACTTGGAATCAAATATACCCTCACTATATGTAAGATTCAACACGAGATCACACCTAAATACATGAGTTAACCTCAAGAAACATCAACAACAAGAACCCACAAGATTTCAAACAAATTAACATCAAGAACTCATAGGATTTGCTTCAAAAAAATACAATTTCGCTGAATTGAATCATGATTGGTGTGTGGGTGAACTAAACCAACACTATGTGATCTCACATACCTCGTAGGGATCACCCCTTGACGAAATCCACGATCTTAGCTTCGAGAATTTGACGATTCTTGTTTCTTTTCCTCTTCTTTTCTCTTCTCTAAAACCCTAACTCAATTTTCAAAAGCGTAAACTGAATTAGATCCCTAAGTAATTACCAAAAACGAATTAATTTAATTAGGTATGGAAAAGACCAAAATACCCTTCTGGCTTAGACTTTCCTTATTTGAACAGCCGAACTTTGAATATGCATATATCACTCATATAAAATCGGAATTGTGCAAAATCAGCAGAGTTGGATATATTATTCCAAGATATTTCCTACGGTATCTCAAAAAACACCTAACTCATCCTGAGATAAGAGTTATGGTCATTTGAAGTTGACCGAAAACTCATTCTTAACTTAACCAATTTTCTAGATTTTTCATTCTTTCCAAAAATGACTCTTTCTAATTCTAGCTCTTTATAGTTCATTCAAATATAGAGGTGTTTCAATATCTTCCCCTTGGGAACATTTGTCCTCGAATGAGATTACTCTTACTAGACTAAGGGTGTAACAACTATCATTCAGTTCAAACACCCAACAATCAAATTTAACACATCAAGTATATAAATAAAAGAGTAATAAGAAGAGAATTAGTACCTTGGTTTGGAATTTCTCCGAGCTCAAAGAGATGTGGATATCTCTTCTTCATATCTTCCTCAGCTTCCTAAGTATCTTCCTCAACAAACTGATTCCTCCAAAGGATTTTGATTGATCTACTTCCTTGGTTCTCAACTTGCGAACTTGGGGGTTTGGAATCTGAACCAGAATCTCCTCATAGGACAAACCATCCTTGATACCAATATCTTCGATTGGTATGATAAGTGAAGGATCTCTCATGCACTTCTGCAACATGGAGACATGAAATACCAGATGAACCACTTCCAACTCTTGGGGTAGCTCTAACTCATAAGCTACATTGCCAATCCTCTTGGATATTCTATAAGGACCAATATATCGGGGACTAAGCTTCCCCTTCTTACTAAATCTCATAACACCCTCATGGGTGATACTTTCAAGTATACCCAATAATCTACTTCAAACTCTAACTCCCTTCTCCTAATATCAATGTATGATTTCTGACGACTTTGCACTGTTTTCAACCTCTCTTGAATGACTTTCACTTTTTCCATAGCTTGATGAACTAAGTCTGGTCCTATCAACCTAGCTTCACCAAATTCAAACCATCCAATAGGAGATCTGCATCTTCTCCCATAAAGAGATTCATAATGAGCTATTTGGATGCTAGAGTGGTAACTATTGTTGTAAGCGAACTCATTAAGAGGTAGGTGATCATCCAACTTCCACTTGAAATCAATCACACAAGCCCAATACATATCCTCTAAGGTCTGAATGGTGCGCTCTACTTGCCCATCTATATGAGGATGAAAAGTAGTACTTAAGTTAACCTTTGAACCCAAGCCTTTCTGAAAAGATTTCCAAAACTGTGCAGTAAATTAGGCCCCTCTATCTGAAATAATCGAAATTGGCACTCCATGAAGTCTAACTACCTCTTGAAGATACAACTTCGCATAGTCCTCTGTTGTATGGGTAGTCTTTACCGGCAAAAAGTGGGTTGATTTTGTCATTTTATTAACAATCACCCAAATAGAATCATGCTGCCTGTGAGACCTTGGTAAACCTGTGATGAAATCCATATTGATCATCTCCCACTTCCATTCCAAAAGTTCTATGTTCTGAGCCATACCACCGGACCTTTGATGCTCTACTTTAACTTGTTGGCAATTTGGACACTTAGCAACAAACTCTGCAATGCCATTCTTCATACTACTCCACCATAAAACTTCTCTCAAATCATGATACATCTTTGTGGAACCCGGGTGGATAGAATACCTGGAGCTATGAGCTTCCTCCATGATCCTCTCTTGGAGTTCATCCACCCTTGGTACACACAATCTACCTTGATACCTCAACACGCCATCTCCCCTTTGTTCATAAGGCAATACTTTTTGCTTATGAACATTTGCCTTCAATTCAAGAAAAATAGGATATTGGTCTTGCTTCTTTTTTACTTCTGACACTAATGATGATTCAGCCTCATTCATCACCACTACTCCTCCTTATGTGGAATCCATTAGTCGAACTCCCAATCGTGTAAGTCTATGCACATCGTTCGCTAACTCTCTATTTTCTTCCTCAACACGGGCGGTACTACCCATAGACAACCTGCTTAAAGCATAAGCAACAACATTAGCCTTACCTGGGTGATAAAGAATACTCATGTCATAATCCTTGAATAATTCTAATCACCTTCTTTGTGTGAGATTAAGCTCTTTCTGAGTAAACACATACTGAAGACTCTTGTGATCGGTGAACACATCCACATGAACACCATAAAGATAATGGTACCATATTTTCAAAGCAAATACTACGGCAACCAATTCTAGATCATGGGTTAGGTAATTCTTCTCATGAACTTTCAACTATCTGGAGGCATAAGCTATAACTTTGCCATTCTGCATTAACACACAACCCAAACCAACTCTAGACGCATCACAATACACAACAAAACCTTGAGTACCTTTTTGTAAGGTCAATACTGGGCAGCAGTCAACATCTTTTTCAATTCCTGAAAGCTTTTCTCACAAGCTTCAAACCATTGAAAGTTCATTGTTTTCTGAGTCAACTTTGTCAAAGGGGATGAAATAGATGAGAACCCCTCTACGAACCTTCTATAATATCCAGCCAAACCCAAAAAACTCCAAATATCAAATGGAGATGTGGGTCTGGGATAATTCAACACTGCCTCTATTTTCTGGGAATCAACTTTAATTCCCTCTCCATACACAATGTGGCCTAAGAATGCCACAGACTCAAGCCAAAACTCACACTTAGAGAACTTTACATATAACTCTATATTTTTTAAAGTTTGGAGAACTATTCTGAGATGGCTAGCAAGGTCTTCTTCATTCCTTGAATAAATTAGTAAGTCATCAATGAATACGATAACAAACATAGCTAAATAAGTTTGAATACTCTATTCATAAGGTCTATGAATGATGCAGATCCATTGGTCAAAATAAAGGACATAACTAGGAACTCATAATGACCATAACGGGTCATGAATAATGTCTTTGGAATATCACATTCCCTTACCCTCAACTGATAGTAGCCTGATTTGAGGTCTATCTTAGAGGAACAAGGAGCACCCTGAAGTTGATAAATGAGATCATCAATTCTTGAAAGAGGATACTTATTCTTGATGGTAACCTTGTTCAACTGGCGGGTAGCCTATACACATCCTAAGGGAACCATCCTTCTTTCTCAAAAACAAGATCGGAGCGCCCCAAGGTGAGACACTTGGTCGAATGAAACACTTATCAAGGAGATCTTTCAACTGTTCTTTTAGCTCTTTCAACTCTACTGGAGCCATTCAATATGGCGTAATAGATATTGGATGAGTATTCGAAAGAATATCTATACCGAAGTCTATTTCTCTCTAAGGAGGGACTTCGGGAAGATCATTAGGAAAGACTTTTGGAAACTCTTTTACTGCTGAAACTGACTAAATAGGAGGTATCTCAACACTAGAGTCATTAACTCGAACTAAGTGATAGACACAACCCTTGGAAACTAACTTTCTCGCCTTAATGTACGAAATGAATTGACCCTTAGGCACTGTCGAACTGCTACTCCACTCTATAACTGGCTCATTAGGATTTTGGAACCTAACAACTCAAGTTCTACAATGAATAGAGGCATAACAGGCATGAAGCCAATCCATATCAAGAATGACATTGAAATCTACCATGTCTAACTCAACTAAATCTGCCTTGGTGTTCTTGTGATTGATGGAAATGACACAATCACGATATACTCGCTCAGCTAGAATAGACTCCGCAACAGGTGTAGAAACACAAATGGGTTCACAAAGTTTCTCAGGAAGAACATCAAAATTATTTGCAACATAAAGAGTCACAAAAGGTAAACTCTAGGTCTAGAAAAGCATAAACATCAAGAGTAAAGACATTGATCATACCCGTGACAACATCTAGAGAGTTCTCTATGTCTTGATGGCTAGTGATAGCATAAAGGCGGTTTGCTCCTCTGCCAGTACCGAAAGTAGCTCCTCTAAGTGCAGCCCTTTCTGGTGGAGCAACTAATGAAGATTGGGCTCTATTGCCATGATTTCCATTTCCTTGCCGGTTCTTGGGGCATTATTTCAGAAAGTGACCCTCTTGTCCACACTTGAAACAACATGTGGAGCCATCGCGACATTTACCGGGGTGGGTTCTACCACACTTAGCACATGCAGGAGCTTAGTTACCTCTTTGTGCCACACCACCCTGAGATTGGGCAGGTCTAGCCCTGAAGTGCTAGGAATTCTGACTATTATACTCAATTTTATTTCTAGGTGCAGATGCACTAGCAGATGATAGAGAAGGTCCATTTTGCTTTTGTTGGAAAGAAGTCTGGTTCATATTATTCCTCTGTTTTCCGGACTCAATCCATGTCTTCGCTTTCTTGTTTCTAAACTCCACTCTATCCCTTAGCTTCTCTTCCTCAACCTACTGCACATAGACCATCAACCTTTCTATATCCATGTCCCCAATTTGCATGGATGCCTTTCCCTCTTTTCTTGACAGACGGGACAACACAACAACAAAAAGACTCATCTCTGGAGTATATCGAGAAAGTTGGGTGAACTTCAAGTTGTACTCATGAACACTTAGTGAATCTTGCTTAAGGGTGAGAAACTCTCGTACCTTGGCCTCTCTCAGTTCTAGGGGAAAGAAACGTCCCAAAAAGGCCTCCTCAAAATAAGCCCAACTCACAGGTGGTGCTCCTTCAACTCTACCCTTCTTCCATTAGTCAAACCAAGTCCTAGCAACATTCTTCAATTGATATGCAGCTAGTTCAGCTCGCTCAGCATCGGCAACATGCATGACCTCAAATACCTTTTGCAATTCCTCCACAAAATTCTTCGGATCCTCAATAGTGCTTGAACCAGTGAAACTTGGAGGATTCATCCTCAAAATCTCTCAAATCCTCTAAGTATCAGCCACTTCCTGTATAGCTCCCCTTTTTTTCCCAATCTGGTTAGTCACATCTTGGCTTAACATTCGAATTGCTTCCCTGAACTCAGCATTCATGACTTCTCCTTGGGGTTGCACTTCAGGTGCATTAGGTACCCCTTGCTCCTCGATGTTCCTCTTAGCAAGACGACCTCAGACAACTCTTCGTGGAGGCATGAATACTGAAACACACGCACAAACATGAATTAGAAGAAACTTTTTAGAGATCAAACTCTAATGCACGAAATGAGTATGAAAGAAGTGAGGTAATTTACAAAATGTTCCAGCCTCCTAATTATAGATGTGGCGCGCTTCACATCGATAACTAGGAATCTACAGACACGGCTTCATTGACTCCCTAGGACTCTTGAAATTTGTGCTCTGATACCAAGTTTGTCATGTCCCGAGCCTACACCCTAGGCGGGACTGCACTCGAGAACCTTTGTTGGCCCCAAGCGAACCCTTGGTCTGGCTTACTTACTCAGTGGAAGACTTAAACATAAGAAACGGTCGCAAAACACAACTCATGCAATAACTTAAAGAGATATAAAGCTTAGCCAAAATGCCAACTTAAGTCTTAACGTATACAATTGGAAACAGAAAGACTAAAGAACTTTGACTACTCATCTATAAAGCCTCTACAAAAAGAGGGATGTCAGGACAAGACCCTCGATCATCCTAACAACTAAAATACTAGAAAGCAATGTAAAAAAGAGTCTTCCAAAAAGCAATGAGGCACACCAACTGAGTCTGAGTGCTCAACTGGATCAACGAGGCACTGGATGCTGATCATGGTTACCTGTGTCTGCATCATAAAATGATGCAGGCCAAATGCCATTAGTAGATTAAATGTACGAGTATGCGAGGGAAAGCTAAACATAACATAAGCTTGAAAGGAATCTGAAAGGAACACTTACCTTGGCTTTACTCAACTCATCAATAACTCAACTCGAATGCAAAGTAAACAACAATAATAGTGCAGTTATACAAAGCATTTAAAATAGGAGGTAGCAACTCAATTTGTTAAAGAAATGCAATAACAACTCAGTTTACATATAAAGTAATATAATATTGTTGGAGTTTCTCTAACTGGCAACCACCACTATTAGCCTAAGTGATGATACATCATCATTCCCATGCTGCCAAAACTGTCCTATACTTTGCCGTCATATAGAATGCCTCAATTAAGTGGATCATTATGGATAGGGCGGCGCCCCAGGCCCCTGCCCAGGTGAACTCCGACTTTTCTTCTTCGTTTTTCAACTCTAAACCCCCTAATTCAACTTAGTTCTTTCCCCAAAAACATAAAATCGAATATACCCTCCATATATGCAAGGTTCAACTTGAAATCACACCTAAATACATGAATCAACCTCAAGAAATGTCAACAACAAGCACCCACAAGATTTCAAACGAATTAACATCAAGAACTCATAGGATTTGCTTTCAAAACAATACAACTTCACTGAATTGAATCATGATTGGCACATGGGTGAACTAACCCAACACTATGTGATCTCACATACCTCGTAGGTATCTCCCCTTGATGAAATCCACGATCTTAGCTTCGAGAATTTGATGATTCTTGCTTTTCTCCCCTTTTCTCCTCTTCTTTTCTCTTCTCTAAAACCCTAACTCAATTTTCAAAAGCGTAAACTGACCAAGTTCAGTTTAGAACCCTTAGTAATTACCAAAACCGAATTAATTTAATTGGGTATGGAAAAGACCAAAATACCCTTCCAAAATCCGGTTTAGACTTTCCTTATTTGAACAACCCAAGTTCGAATGGGCATATCTCAGTTATATAACTTGAAATCACACAAACTCAGTGGTATTGGAAAGATTATTCCACGATCTTTCCTATGGTATCTGAAAGCACACCTACCTCATCCTGAGCTAGGAGTTATGATCATTTGAAGTTGACCCAAAACTCATTCTTAACTTAACCAATTTTCCAGATTTTTCATTGTTTCCAAAAATGACTCTTTCTAATTCTAGCTCTTTCTAGTTCATTCAAATATCGAGGTGTTACAATCTATCTTTTTTCTAGGGAAAGGAAATGAAAGGTCTTCTCCCATTAATGAAGTAACATACACCTCCTTGTAATTAATGATTAAGGCATGTGGCGATCAGTGAGTGGACCATTTTTACCTCCGACTACCGAGGGAACGATTTACATTAACCTTTTGAAACCCATATATACTTTGCATCTTCGCCATTCATTACACTTCCATTTTCAGAAAAAATCAAGATTTCTCTTTTCTAGTTTCTATCCTTTTTTCTAGTCTTTCTCAACATTTGTTTTACTTATATATGTGGAGAATTTAAACCCTACGTCACCTATTGAAAACTTATCTGTCACCACTGATGGCATAATTTTTACTATTATCATTTCCTCCCCTCTAATGGTCTCTATCGTCAAAGAAAAGTGACTAGCGTTTATTGACAGCGACTGATATCATTTTGAGGACCTAGAACTCCATCCACAATCGCACTCCTCATTTTCATACTAAGAATCAAGATAATGTCTTCATGTAAAATTAGGCTTTTAGATTAATTCATATCCCAAAAGATATCTCAAAGGGAGGAGGATTGAACAGGCCTTCTAAGGAGACAATCCATCACATTAATCATCGATGTGAGTCTTTTTCATTCTCTAACACCGCACATCATGCCTAGGGATGGAAAAATGTTGCATGGATATATAATTTAAATTTGGAAGCCTGACATTGGGCCAAATTAGATGAACACTGCTCTGATATAGTGCAAAATTATAGGCTCTGGACATAAGTCACATACCAAAAGCTACCTCAAAGGGAGGAGGATTTTTCTAACCTTGTAAGGAGACCACTCATATCATTAACTACCGGTAATGACCATGAAATTCTAATGAAGGAGCATTTGGTTGTAATTTGTCATGACCAAATACCAAAAGTACGGACTGATTACACTTTGGATAAGAAGAGCATCCAAGTGGAGACCCTAGGTGACAAAACTAGAACTTTTTATCAAATAGTTAAGAATACTTTGGTATCTCGTGCTAAACTAATAAAATTCCTTTCCATGAATAAAGAAGTGTGTGGAAGATTGATTCTTTGATCGCTTGAACAAGAAGGGCATCCAATTCTTCCTCAAACGCCATTGATGGAACCACTAATAATCCTCAACCAAAGAGGCGGAGGGTTAAGAAAGAAGAAAGAACAACCTAGGGATGGTGAGTGAAACATTTAATTTCCACAAGTGGCACAGTCAGAATTTTCATGGAGTATCAATGGTTGACAATGAGTAAAGAGTGTCAATGATTGACCTTAAGGAACTTTTGCAACACCTTAACCACCGCACTAAATATTCATGGACTTGTGTTAGGAGGTGTTAGCACATGTTTATTAAATTATTAAATCAATTTTTTACGTATATATAAAGTGTAATTTTCGAGCGAAAGGGTGTCACTGGACACCCCTTGGGCAAGGATAGCTCCGCCCCCTTCCTTCCCACATTCTCTCCTCAAGGAAAAAGCGAGAAGGAAAGGATTGCCATTTTAAAAAAAAGTAAGTTTATGCCACGACCCAAAAATGAACATGATGAGACCCGTCTAATCCCATTAAGACAAGTCAGCCTAAAATCCAACAATGCGAAAGAAGTGCAAATAATAAACTAATAATAATATAAGTGTAACACCCCGAGATTTTTTAAGTTAAGACCCAAACTATTCTTTATTTACATGAAAGGTCATATCGAGTGCTTCTTAAATTTACCCATCAGTGTAAAGGTCAATTCTTTATTGTCAGAATGATGTTAGATATCAATGAAGGTCACTAGAATCTCCTAGCACAAAGTTGAGTTGAAAGTTTCCTTACCGATTAAGTTTTGATGTAAGATTCTACTTGGGTCAACTTCAAATGACCATATCTCTTAGAATATAAAGAGTTATGTGGCCCACAACCTATCAAATTAAAGGTATTTAAATCTTCTTTCCAACGCCGCCCATTTCACAACAATCTGAGTTTTAAGTAAAATATTATTACCGTATCCTGATACAGTGTAGTGATAGATTAGCCGATGGAAAAATATTAAAAGGTTCATATTTGTCTTTTTACCTCTAAGAAAACCCTAAACGAATTTCTTGACTAATGAAATCCCCAAAACAATCATATTTTCATCTCTTAATCCCTCATTCTCTTCTCTCTCAAACCCTAAGGAAAAATCAAAGTTGAAGACTTTCCTTCCAGATTCTTTCAATCTTTTTCAAGATTTTTCTTCAAGGTAAGTCCTTCTCTAAGAATTTCATTATTTCCAACTCAAATTCCTCCATAAAATTATGGATCACTAATGAAATTATAATTCTTATCCATAGATATCTCAAGAAACCAATTCAATAATATTAAGAAAGGTTTTCTTGATTGTTCTCCTTCAAGCTAGGGTTTCAAGACTTCTAATCAAGTTCTTCTTCAATAACCTTGTTCTTCGAGGTATGTAAGGCTATCATAGTGTTGGACTAGTTCATCCTCACGCCCTACATCTAGCTACTTTTAAATTAGTAAAAGTGTAATCTAGGATTCTATCCCTGAATTTGAGTATTCTTGAGATGAGTTGATTTTTAGCTCTTGAGTTCCTGATTCTTTTGAAATTATATTCCTAATTATTCAATTGATATATTTCATGCATTAAGATTCTTGAGTTGATTCATTCATGTCTATATTTCAGCATGAACCATATGAATTGAATATTCTTTGGATGAGTAGTATTGTTGAGTTCTGAGTTCTTGAGTCCTTGAGTCCTTGAGTTCTTGCGTTCTGAGTACTGAGTTTCCATATTGCTATTAAGACCCCTGAGTTGAGTCGTTCATGTCCATAATTCTGCATGAACACTATGAATGGAGTTATAAATTTTGTGAAGTTTTTTAATGCCATCATTTGAGTTCTAACTGTGTTGTTGAGAAAGTAAAGATGAGTTTTGAGAAAGAGTTTTTAAAACAAGATTAGTGTACAGACAATGGTAACTATCAACACCTCGAATCATGATGTTCCTAATTCTCCATCATTGGAGTCGCTTGGAGAGCAAATATTTGGACAACAGTCAATCTCCAAAAGAAATGACAAGAGTTTGAGGAAGGAAACAAGTGCTTCTAGATGGGTAGATTTAGTTGAGGAAGAAGAACATATTTTTGCACCTGCAAGGAGTATGTTAAGTCCTCAAGCACCCATATTTGTGTCTTCAAGTAAGGCAAATCCATCTATGGCAGTGACAACTGACAACTCCAAAAAGATCTTGACCATTACCACCAGGGTATTGGAAAAAAGCCATGAGCCAGAAGCTGGAGTTTCAAGACTTAGTCCAACTAAAACTTATGATAGTGACTTGGGCAGTGATAAGTTTGATGAGGATGATGAGGATGATATGCTAGACATATTATTTGATAAGGTAGCCAAAGATGGAGATCTCTCGCCTAGGCAACAAAGAAGTGGAAGCAACAAACACAAAAAGAAGACACATGAAAGGCAACATAGTTGGGATGGTAAGGTTGCTGAGGAATTTATTCCAAGGCACCTACCAATGCAACTGGCAAAAAAAATAATCATATGACAGTTTCAACAACAACACGATCCAGTAAATCCAAAAAGAAGTGAAGAACTATCAAGTTTTGTTGGAAAAATTTGACGAAGAAGACAAGAGGGAAATACTTCAGGTTACTTTACACGGGCAATCCATATGTTTTAATTTTTACATCTATAAAATGAAGATTGAGGTTGATAACTCAACTTTATTCTTAGATTTTTTGTTTTTGCATTACTTAAGCATCCTCATTTGTAGTATCATCACAGAGTGTATTATAAACTCTATGATGATCATAGAATATCTAGTTTTCTCTAACTCTTATTTTCTTCATGCTTGTTAATTAGTAGAGGTTCGTACCTCATTAAGATTAGTAAGGCAAGGACTGGCCCCCCTTGCTTGTACTTTTCTCTTCATTAATAAAATTAGCCCTAGGCACACAATGCTTAGCAGAATTTCTTAAAAAAACAGTTGATTTTAAATCTTAACATTTAAATAAAACAACTTATATGTAGCAAGCAATGAAAATATTTAGTGGAAAAATAACATAGAAATCCTATAAAAAGTTAAACTCCAAACCCTAATAAACACATTAATATTTAAAAAGCTTACAAGAGAGGAACAAAACTACACATAATCAAATAAAAATAATTTAAAATGACATATTTTACAACATTTAGACGAGTTAAGATAGATGATATTAGCCCGGTGATATTCACTCACATGTAAGTCTCTTTTCCTCTCTCATGTTGAGGAACAAGCGTAATGTTTTAAAAAAATAGGTTAATTTAGTTTAGTGTCTTGATATTGAATTATTTTTTAAAAATAAATAAATAAGGGATCAATATTTATGTAGATAGAAACTATCACTTGCTTCTAATTAATTAAGCTTTAAAAATAAGCATCACATAGAAACAAATAAGCCAAATCATTGGAAAATAACCTTAATATAACATTGACTGGAGGAGCTTTAGTCGGTACAACAACAAAAGGAACGATGAAATAACAACGATACAAAATCTAATGCTTTTTGGGCAATAGCCATTGAATTTATTCGGTACAAAAAACAAAAGGAAATATCAAATAACATCAATAACAATGATGCTTAATCTGTTGAGAAAATGGTCTAAAGCCCCCTCAAATTATACCTGAAATCCCAACTATACACTCCAACTTCACGGATGTCCTATTACCCCCCTGAACTGTTTAAAACTGATATAATTTACTCTCTAAACGCTTATGTGGCACAATGAGTATATCTCACTCTCTCAAAGAGAGTGAGGACCAAAATTAATAATAAAACTTTATTTTTAAAATTTCTTTTCATAAATATGTGTATTTTAAATTTTCATTGTAGTATAAATTCATTTGTTTTTGTTAACAATTTCTCTTGTGATGTAGATTGATGTGAGGCCAAAAATATATATTTTTAATTATTATCTGCCTCACATTTATTATTTATATCTTCTCTTTTTTAGCATGAATTTTGCTAATTGTGCTAAATAGTATATTTTATTTGTAGGAGTAAATTGGTGTAAAATTGAAGAAGTTTAGAGCTAAAATGAATTAAAGATGAACGAATTAAGGATGGAAGATTATAAAAGGAAATCAAGCACAGAGTTTAATGGATTAAACTCTATAAAATAATACACATGTTGGTTGAAGTAAATTTGGAATTGGAAATTTATCCACATGGCATCATATGAAGAAGGACCATTATTTGTGAGGCGATTCGCCAGTCCACTTCCACACGGGAACCAACTCCTCTTTGTTTTGGTTTTCTAATTTGTTTTGGATTCAATTATTTTATTCTGGGTTTTCTATATCTATAAATAGTCTATAGAAATAATTATTTTGGGGGATCAATTAGAGGAGACGAATCATAGGGCATCAAGTATAAATTTGTCAATACTTTTAGGGTTCTTTTCTTCTCTTTCTTCTTTTCTCAGAGATTAGTAGCTAAGAACCCTTGTTTTGGGGCTGTGGCTATGGGTAATTGTTGAACATCGATTGTTTTTGAATTAATTATTGGTTATCATTGTAGGTTACTTTTATATTCTTGTTTTAGTATTTCATGCTTGATCACCATAGAAATAAATCTATAGTCTATTCTTAAAATCGAGAGAGGATAAGGCAGATAGACCAGAGAATATAGAAAGCTCGATCATCCATTCAGTTGATGTGTGTTAAGGAGTGATGCCCAGACGAACAACTTGCCTGGTTACAAAACAAGATGAAATACAAATGTTCGCCAGTTAGGCTTGTCTATCCCCGCTCAACGATGTTGTTAGAACAACTAATTGGAGTAGGCGACTAGAGGTTGAGTGACCTGACTCATACAATTAACCTTGTAAATCGGTAACTTGAGAACCGAAATTATTTCATTGCCTCAGATGTGATACATGAAACCCTACGCATGCCGCAACCCTGGAATTTTCCAAATGACTATAAGTAATTTTATTACTTTATTCCTGCATTCTTTTCTTTTGGAATTCTTAAATAAAAATTAAGACCAGTATAATTTAGTAAAAATAGTTAATCGACAAGTTCTTTGGGTTCGATAATCTGGTTCTTTTAAAAGCCACTATATTACTTGCGTGATCACAAACACTTGCGTGCGCAATTGGGAGCAACAAGTTATTGGCACCGCTATCAGGGACTTAGAAATTAAATATTCATCTAGGTTATACTTTTTATTTTTATTTATTTATTTATTTTAATTAGTTATTTTTCTAAACAATTAATTAGTATTTTTTTCTTTGAATAATTTGGTAGTCTTATTGATATGGATGATTGAGAAAAATCATGGTTGGGTGATAAGTATTCTTAGCAAAATCCTTTTATTTGTAATGGACATCACTTGGATATCGAGTGTCCTATATGTCATATATGTGGTCGTCAATATATTCATTGGAACTCTAAGTACCTTTTTATTTCATCTGCCTAGGACTTCTGGTGACTCTGAGCTGTCTTAAGTCTATCTCTATTGAGCTGAACATTTTCCAAAGCATCATGAACCGAATATGGCCCTATCAAGGCTACTTCAACTACTTCAAACCAACCAACTGGAGATCTACATCTACGCCCATATAATGCCGCATAAGGGGCCATATGAATGTTGGAATGGTACCTATTATTGTAGGTGAACACTATAAGAGGAAGGTTATCATCCCAACCATCCTTGAAATTGATCACGCAAGCTCTCAACATGTCCTCTAAGTTTTGAATGGTACGCTCTGCCTGACCATCCCTCTGTGGATGAAATGTTGTGCTAAGGTTAACCTGAGTACCAAGACCTTTCTGAAATGACTTCTAGAAATGACAGGTATACTGAGGACCTCTATCTGAAATGATAGACAATGTAGCCTAACTATCTCATTAATGTAAATCTTGGTGTAGTCCTCCGCTGAATTTGTAGTCTTAACAACTAGAAAACGCACAGACTTAATTAGTGACTCTATCAACTATCACCCAAATGGAGTCATGCTACCTGTGAGTACGAGGTAAACCTGTAATGAAACCCATGTTGATCACGTCCCACTTCCAAGAAGGAATGTTGATCTCTTGAGTCATACCTCCGGGTTTCTTATGTTCTACCTTCACTTACTGGCAATTATGGCACTTAGCCACAAAATCCACTATATCCCTTTTCATACCATTCCACCAAAAGACTTCCTGCAGATCACAGTACATCTTAGTGGCACCTGGATGAATAGAATATTTGGAATATGGGCTTCTGCAAGAATCTGCTATCTCAACTAACCCACCTTAGAAACATATAATCGACTGTGATAGCGAAGCACACCGTCTCTCCCTTTAGAGAAAACATCAACTCTCTGCTGATGGACTACACCCTTTAGTTGAAGCAATATCGGATCACTGTCTTGCTTTTCCTTAATCTCCGCTGCCAATGAAGATTCAGAACTGTTACACCACCATTTGATATGTCCATAGGAAGAATTCCTAAGAGAGCAAGTCTATGAACATCCTTTGCTAATTCCTTTCTTTCTTCCTCAACATGTGCTACACTGCTCATAGATAGTCTACTAAGAGTATTTGCTACTACATTGGCCTTACCAATATGGTAATGCACACTCATATCATAATCCTTGAGGAACTCAAGTCATATCCTCAAGAGAATATTTAACTCTTTCTGGGTGAACACATACTAAAGGATCTTATGGGCTGTGAACACCATACAAGTAATGTCTCCAAATCATAAGTGCTAACACTGCTGCTGCAAGCTTGAGGTCATGAGTCAATTAATTCTTCTCCAGCACTTTCATAAGCTAGTTTTCCATCTTCCAAGTTCTAACATTATCAGAAAGGTAGGGCATCAGGCTCTAAAAATTAGGGGAGTGTTTTAGGCACTAGAACCTAACCAACTTGTTTAATTTGTTGTAAGAACCATCCAGACGAGTGTTTTGCAGGAAAGGAAGGATGCTTTGGGTGTGGTCAGTTTGGCCACGTGTTGAGAGATTGACCTTCTGCTAAATAGGATCAAGAGGGAAATAACAGTAGATCCTAGTCTACAACTTCACCAGCACCAGCAGGTCGTCCGATTTAACATGGTAACTCATCTAGTACAGGTAGAGGATAGCGCCAAAACAGATTATATGCTCTTCAGGCTCGCCAAGATCAGGAAGATTCTCCTGATGTAGTCACTAGTACGTTTCAAGTTTTTAAACTAGATGTTTATTCTTTGAGAGATCCAGGGGCGACTCTTTACTTTGTAACTTCCTATATAGCAGTCAACTTCGACATTAGTCCAGAAACCTTAGGTGTAGATGATATGAGGGGAATCAAGAATCTGACTGAAATCTTGGGACCTAATAGGTGAAAGGAACCCACTAGTGAAATCCCACATCTTTGGTGACGAAATTCACGGAGAAATCTTTTGATTTTGGGGCTGGAACTGATGAAAAATTGATGCATTTTTTAACTAGGGCTGCTCGACTTTCTCCTCTATTTTGCTCTAAGTTTGATAAATTTTTGGTGAATAATTGATTAGGTTAGGTTCTAATTTGTTTACTAGGCTAAACTGGCCAAAACTATCTAGTTTAAGGTTTAAACGACGTAGTTTAGGGGTCTAATGCATAAGGAAAAGACCAAACGACCCCTGACTTAAAATTTGATGAAGCCACCGACGGGACTGATCGATGATCCGTGGACTGACCCACGATCCATCCTGTCAATCCATCGATCGACTTTAGAGGATGGGTTCTGGGGGTCCCGAGGGTCTCAACCAACAGACTGATCGACTGTCCATGGACTGTTCCTTAATCTATCATGTTAGTCCATCGATTGACTTCAAAGACCATGTTCTGATGCTTCGATCCACGGACCTGGACCACGGTCTGTGGTCTAAGCTACGGTCCATAGGTCCGGTCATGGGTCGTGCCTTACAGAAATTTTTGGGCTGATTCTGGGGAGGGTTGCAGGTGTCCTTCAACAGACCACCACGACGGACCGTGGGTCGCCCAACAGTCCGTGGTGGCAACCATGGGTTGCACCTGCAACCTCTTGAAATCTGCTTGTTTGGTGCCGCGACGTTAAATTAGGTGCTTATTGGGAGACAACCCAATTTATAGTGTAACTTCTTATTTTATTATTCTTTTTAGTGTCATTTTTTTGTGTTGATTTTACAGGTTTTGGAGAAGTCTGAATATCCAAAATTTGGAGCTAAGGAACACGTTTGAGCTTAAGTTTGGGGTGACAATCCTTGATGAAAATTGAGAGAATATGCTACTAGCTAGGCCTAAAGGCCTCAAGGAGTTTCCCTAACCCTTGTTTTAAATTTTATTTGATTCATTGGAGACATAGCATATTTTTAAGGGTGGGGTGGAGGAAGGAATTCCTTGTTTTACTATTTTATTGGGTTCCTTGGCTTTTATTTTTGGGTCTTTTCCTGAGGGTAGTCCCTTTGAACCAAGTGCCTTTTATTTTTTAGGAATAATTTTTCTTTTAATTATTTGTTAGAGAAAAGAAAGACCCTTTTGAGTGGTGTGATACATGCTATTTAGGCCTAAATTTTAGTAGTACTTTCTTGTGAATGCTTGATTGATAAGGAAATTGCAGACTCTTTGACACCTAAGCTCATGGTTGTGTCTTTGTATGCAGTTTATTTTATTTTGTAGTTTGTTATAATCCTGTGTCTTTTAGAAGTGGAATTGATCCATCTTGATTGATACTTGTGTCATTTGTGGTGAGAATTAGTTTATTCCATGTTTTGCATCTTAGTCTAGAACTTGCTCGGCATGCTATTGAAGAGAAATAAAATGTGTTGCTTTGTTTAGGAGATGATAATAAGCTTTATTTGATTTGTCTGGTAAATTTTAGCCTTTTCAGATATTAAATCACTAGTTAGCCCTTTTGAGCCTGTAGCCTTTGGTTGGTAGCCATATTTTGTCCTAAACTATTTTGTTGAATCCCTAGTTTTTGCACCTTGCTTCCTTGAGCATTATAACATAGACTTATTCTAATTATCAATTCTGTGAAAAAGGAATGGTTGAGTGAACAAGTAATCAATGATAGCTACAAAGTGCTTAAAAGGCCCTCTTTGAAATAATGCGATGAAAAAAAATATCAGAAGAATAAAAGAATGTGATTTGAAAAAAATTTCCTTTAAAAAAAGAGAAAAAAATGATTTAAGCATTCTTGAGATGATGAGAATTACTTGTGAAATAATTGTTGAAGAGAGGGCTGAAAATAAAAAGAAGAAAATAATGGGTGATGAAGTCTAAAATTGCAAAGTGCTTAAGGAAGTGTAAGTCACTATTATATAGATTTCTTACCCATCTCCTAGCCTACATTACAACCCGTTAAAGTCCTATTTGATTCTATTCAAGCATGCTTAATTAGTAAAGATGTACATAATGGGAAAGCCTATGGTTCTTTATACATACATGTGAATTTTATTTCTGAGTGTGATTTGTTATTTGATGTTAAGTCCTTAATTTATATTCAATCTTTCGAATGGAGTGTGTGGACTATTCTTCTTGTGAGGGCACTTATTTCATGATGAACATGTGATTTTATTAGCTTTCTTTAATGAGAGTAGGTGAGCAAGCTTAAATTTGATTAGTTTAAAGTCCTTCCTCGAGGTTAGGAAGTTAGAGGTATGTGTTTATTTGGATGTCTTTCATAATGATTGAAAAGTGTACTTCATGTTTTGAAATTTGTATATTGCCTAATTGTTTGTATTAACCAAAGTGATGACATTCCCTAGTATGATTTATTTGAGATGAGCTTTAATGCTTGCTCGAGGATGAGCAAAAGTTGAAGTGTGGGGTGTTGATATGAGGCCAACAATATATATTTTTAATTATTATTTGCCTCACATTATTATTTATATCTGCCCTTTTTTAGCATGAATTTTATTAATTGTGCTAAATAGTATATTTTATTTGTAGGAGTAAATTGGTGTAAAGTTGAAGAAATTTAAAGCTAAAACGAATTAAAGATGGAAGATTATAAAAGGAAATCAAGCAGCTTAATGGATTAAACTATATAAAATAATACATATATTGGTTGAAGTAAAATTGGAATTGGAAATTTATCCACGTGGCATAATATGAAGAAGGACCATTGTTTGTGAGGCGGTTGGCCAGTGCACTTCCACGCGGAAACCAACTCCTCTTTGTTTTGGTTTTCTAATTTGTGTTAGACTCAATTATTTTATTCAGGGTTTTCTATATCTATAAATAGTCCATGCAAATAATTATTTTGGGGGATCAATTAGAGGAGACGAATCATAGGGCATCAAGTATAAAGTTGTCAATACTTTTAGGGTTCTTTTCTTCTCTTTCTTCTTTTCTCAGAGAGTAGTAGGTAAAAGCCCTTGTTCTGGGGCTGGGGCTTGGGCTGTGGCTATGGGTAATTGTTGAACATCGATTGTTTTTTAATTAATTCTTGGTTATCATTGTAAGTTACTTTATATTCTTGTTTTAGTATTTCAAGCTTGATCACCATAGAAAATAAATCTATTGTCTTTTCTTAAAATCGAGAGAGGATAAGGTAGATAGACAAGAGAATATCGAAAGCTTGATCATCCATTGAGTTGATGTGTGTTCAGGAGTGTCGCCCAGACGAACAACTTGCTTGGTTACAAAATAGAATAAAATATAAATGCTCGCCAGTTAGGCCTGTCTATCCCCGCTCAACGATGTAGTTAGAACAACTAATTGGAGTAGGTTACTAGAGGTCAAGAGACCTGACTCATACAATTAACCCTGTAAATCAATAACTTGATAACCGAAATTAGTTCATTGCCTAAGATGTGATACATGAAACCCTACACATGCCGCAAACCTGGAATTTTCCAAATCACTGTACGTAATTTTTTTTTTGTTGCATTCTTTTCTTTTGGCACTCCTAAATAAATAATAAGACTAGTATAATTTAGTAAAAATAGTTAATTGACATGTCCTTTGGGTTCGATAATCTGGTTCTTTTAAGATCCACTATATTACTTGCGCGATCACCTACACTTACGTGTGCAATTGGGAGCAACAAGTTTTTGGCACCGCTACCGGGGACTTAGAAATTAAATATTCATGTAGGTTATACTTTTTATTTTTATTTATTTATTTATTTTAATTAGTTATTTTTCTAAACAATTAATTAGTATTTTTTTTCTTTTAATAATTTGGTAGTCTTATTGATATGGATGATTGGGAAAAATCATGGTTGGGTGATAAGTATTCTTAGCAAAATCCTTTTATTTGTAATGGACATCACTTGGATATCTAGTGTCCTATATGTCATTTATGTGGTCGTCAATATATTCATTGGAATGGTTTTCCTAAATCTTATTCCCTTCCCCTGTACCCCTATTATGATTCTTCTGTTATTTGTGATGTTGGCATGTGCGATGAAGTGGAGAATGCAAAACAAGAAGCGCGCAATGTGAATTCACTAAAGGAATGTACATGCTGGACAAAGTTAATTCAAAAATCACGGAACAAATATTTGAATGCGGGGAAGAGAACAAAAAGATCATGAAATTACTAGATAAGGTTGACGCTATTCAATTAGAAATTACAGTCCACGATAAATTAGAAGAGAGTGAATCCCAACAAGGAGAAGGTTATGGAGAAACAAAGATAGTGAGTCAATCTTGGCTACAAGAACAAACTCAACATCGAAAGTTTCAAGAGTCTATCTGTGATATTCTAATATACATGAAAACCCAACTGATTGAAGGAAGAGTTGAGCTCACACAAGAAATAGATCAATTTGGCTCCGATATTCATAACTTAGAGGCTCACTTGAACACAAAATTTGAGGTGTCTGAAGCCTAATTACCAATTGTCGTGGATGATGATCAACTAGTGGAGGAAAAAGAGGAATTCCAACCATTCAACTACACATTATTCCTTAATATCGATGTTGAGAAAGAGTACAAAAGTGAGAATGTTGTAAAAAATGCTGCTTTGGAGTTGAGGCAACTTGAATCTCATTCAAAACACTTTTCTATATCATCTGAACTAGTGGATGAGTGTATAGATGAGAAACAAGGCCACTACATCCTAAAGTTTTTTAGTCCACGTAGACAAAACAACATTCCTCACCTAAGGTCCAAGAATTGCAAGATGTGACATATATTACTTGGTTCTTTTATCTTTATACCACCACCCCTTAGGAGGAGCAGAAAAATAGATGCGAAGTTAGGGGTACAATTCATATGTCACGCCCCGAAGCTACCCCCAGGACGTGGACACAGGACCTAGGATCACGAGTGACCCCAAGCTAACCTTGTTGGCATATCATAAGCATACTAAAGTAAACTGAAGTAAAGAAATACAGCGCGGAAGCTAAATCATCATGTAAACTGAAATGATAGGAAATACCCATAAACTATCTGAATATATGAAAACTGAGAGTATAACAACAATTGAAAGGTCAAACTAAAATGCTAAAGTTGAATCTAACTATGTTTGAAAATAGCCTCAAACTGACTAGGAGTGCTGGGACATGCCCCAGCTAAATCTAGCAAAAAATGAAACTAAAATTAAAAGAAAAGGAAACATGTCTGTCGTCTTCAGAGAATGAGGACTCACCACTGATATTGCTGAGCTGAAGATCGAGAACCGATCTATGGGTTATGTGGAAACTGAGGATCTGAACCTACATCACGAGGAGATGTAGCGCAGAGTATGCGTCAATACTTGAAAGGTATTGAGGATGCAGGATAGGATAAAGCTGAACAATAAACATAACTGAACGAAAGAATATATCTGAGCAATGATAAGAGATAAGCATGATACTATACTGAGAATACTGAATATGAACTAGCTAGATGCAATGACCAAGTTTATAACATCATGAGACTGAAATCTAACTATAATTGATAACATGGTCAATGCAATAGAATCTGACTGTAAGGGAGCTACTATTAACCGACATAAAACAACATGAGATAAATGTGGAGTCCGATGTATACGCCCCATCGAGAGGACCCAATATACCCTGCCAGAGGTATAGAGGCATGACTGGCGTGATCACTAAAATGTAATGCCCACAGAGGGGACTTATAAACCTATGGGGGCACGTAGTTTTGGGAACTTGAGGGTAACTGACCCTAGTCCACTAGGTATTAAGCTACTCTCAATTGATTATGAAATTAAAAATTTATGACTAAAATTTTGTAATATTGGATAGCTCAAAAATACTGACATGCTAACTGAAAATGCAACATTAATGTACTAATAATGAAACATTCAAATCTGAGGCTTGTATATCTGAAATAACTGGCCTAGCATGTGTAATTCATGAACTAAAAGAACTACATAGATAGGGTTCTGAATTTATGAAAGAATCTATACAAAATGATACTAAAATCATGATAATCTGGTTTGTATCATTCTAACAGCTAAAACCCAACAATTTCTAACATTCAAGAAACCTTACGTCTAGATGATATTACGAAAATCAAGATTCTAACTGAAATCTAGGGACCTAATGGGTGAAAGGAACCCACTAGTGAAATCCCACATACCTGGTGATGAAATTCACGGAGAAATCTTTTGATTTCGGGGCTAGAACTGATGAAAACTCGTTGTAATCTTGAACTAGGGGTGCTCGACTTTCTCCTCTATTTTGCTCTAAGTTTGATAATTTTTTGGTTAATAATTGATTATGTTAGGTTTTAATTTGTTTACTAGGATAAAACTGACCAAAACTACGTAGTTTAGGGTTTAAACGACGTAGTTTAGGGGTCCAACGCATAAGGAAAAGATCAAACGACCCTGACTTAAAATCTGATGAAGCCACCGACGGGACTGATCAACGATCCGTGGACTGACCCATGATCCGTCCTGTCAGCCCATCGATCAACTTCAGAGGATGGGTTCTGGGGGTCCTGAGGGTCTCGACCTACAGACTGATAGACAATTCGTGGACTGATCCATGATCAGTTCTGTCAATCCGTCGATCGACTTCAGAGACCAGGTTCTGAGACCTCAATCCACGGACCTGGACCACAGTCTGTGGTCTGACCTATGGTATGTTGGTCCAGACGTGGGTCATGCCTTAGAGAAATTTCTGGGCTGATTCTGGGGAGGGCTGCAGGTGGCCATCCACGGACCACCGGGACGGACCATGGGTCACTCTATGGTCCATGGGTGGCAACTATGGGTTATACCTGCAACTTTTGGAAATCTTCTGGTTTGGTTTGTTTTCGGATACGGGATTTTACATTATCTCCCCCTTGGGAACATTCATCCTCGAATGAAGTCTAAACTACCTGGATAGGGAGGCAAAGAGCTGCAAACCCTGACACTAATTTTTAGAAACTGATTTCTAACTGAACTAAGTTCCAAGGACATGCAAATATGCTGAAAATGCAAATTCAAACTGAAGGAAAATGATACTAAGACTGAATCAATGCATGAATAAATGAAAAAATCAAGAGGAACTATTACCTCAAGCTGGAAAGTAATCGAAAGGAAAGAGATGAGGATACTTGGCCTTCATGGCTGATTCTGCCTCCCAAGAAGCTCCCTCTATGAACTAACTACTCCACAAAACCTTAACTGAAATGACTTCTTTTTTTCTCAACCTTTGAACCTGACAATTAAGAATCTCAACTGGTACCTCTTCATAAGTGAGACTATCCTTGATATCCACCCTTTCCAATGGTACTGTAGATGCTGGATCACCCACACACTTCTTCAACAACGAAATGTGGAAGACCGGATGCACTGCTGCTAGTTCTGCTGGCAACTATAACTTATAAGCCACTTTACTAACTCTTTTCAAGATCTTGTAAGGGCCTACATATCTAGGACTAAGCTTCCATCTCTTTAAAAATCTCATCGTCCCCTTCACAGGTGACACTTTTAGAAAATCCCAATCATCAACTTGGAACTCTAAGTACCTTTTGATTTCATCTGCCTAGGACTTCTGGTGACTCTAAGCTGTCTTAAGTCTATCTCTATTGAGCTGAACTTTTTCCATAGCATCATGAACCGAATCTAGCCCTATCAAGGCTGATTCACCTACTTCAAACCAACCAATTAGAGATCTACATATACGCCCATATAATGCCGCATAAGGGGCCATATGAATGTTGTAATGGTACCTATTATTGTAGGCGAACTCTATAAGAGGAAGGTCATCATCCCAACCATCCTTGAAATCGATCACGCAAGCTCTCAACATGTCCTCTAAGGTCTGAATGGTACGCTGCCTAACCATCCATCTATGGATGAAATGTTGTGCTAAGGTTAACCTGACTACCAAGACCTTTCTGAAATGACTTCTAGAAATGAGAGGTATACTGAGAACCTCTATTTGAAATGATAGACAAGGGAACCCCATGTAACCTAACTATCTCATTAATGTAAATCTTGGTGTAGTCCTCCGCCGAATTTGTAGTCTTAACCAGAAAGCACACAGACTTAATTCGTGACTCTATCAACTATCACCCAAATGGAGTCATGCTGTCTGCAAGTACGAGGTAAACCTGTAATGAAATCCATGTTGATCACGTCCCACTTCCAAGTAGGAATGTTGATCTCTTGAGTCATACCTCCGGGCTTCTAATGTTCTACCTTCACTTACTGGCAATTATGTCACTTAGCCACAAAATCCACTATATCCCTTTTCATACCATTCCACCAAAAGACTTCCTGCAGATCACAATACATCTTAGTGGCACCTGGATGAATAAAATATCTGGAATATGGGCTTCTGCAAGAATCTGCTATCTCAACTCACCCACCTTAGAAACACATAATCGACCGTGATAGCGAAGCACACCATCTCCCCCTTGGGAGAAAACCACAACTCTCTGCTGATGGACTACACCCTTTAGTTGAAGCAATATCGGATCACTGTCTTGCTTTTCCTTAATCTCCGCTGCCAATGAAGATTCAGAACTGTTACACCACCATCTGATATGTCTATAGGAAGAATTCCTAAGAGAGCAAGTCTATGAATATCCTTTGCTAATTCCTTTCTTTCTTCCTCAACATGTGCTACACTGCTCATAGATAGTCTACTAAGAGCATCTACTACTACATTGGCCTTACCAAGATGGTAATGCACACTCATATCATAATCCTTGAAAAACTCAAGTCATATCCTCAAGAGAATATTTAACTCTTTTTGGGTGAACATATACTAAAGGATCTTATGGTCTGTGAACACCATACAAGTAATGTCTCCAAATATTAAGTCCTAACACTGCTGCTGCAAGCTCGAGGTCATGAGTCAGATAATTCTTCTCCAGCACCTTCATTAGCTAGTGTTCCATTGTCCAAGTTCTAACATGATCAGAAAGGTAGGGCATCATGCTCTAAAAATTAGGGGAGTGTTTCAGGCACTAGAACCTACCCAACTTTTTTAAAGTGTGGTAAGAACCATCCAGGCGAGTGTCTTACAGGAAAGGAAGGATCTGGTACAGGTAGCTGATAGCGCCAAAACAAATTATATGCTCTTCAGGCTCGCCAAGATCAGGAAGATTCTCCTGATGTAGTCACTGGTACGTTTCGAGTATTTAAACTAAATATTTATGTTTTGTTAGATCCAGGGGCAACTCTTTCCTTTGTAACTTTCTATATAGCAGTCAACTTCGACATTAGTCCAGAAACCTTAGGTCTAGATGATATGAGGGGAATCAAGATTCTGACTGAACTCTAGGGACCTAATGGGTGAAAGGAACCCACTAGTGAAATCCCACATACCTGGTGACGAAATTCATGAAGAAATCTTTCGATTTTGGGACTGGAACTGATGAAAAATCGATGCCTTCTTGAACTAGGGCTGCTCGACTTGCTCCTCAATTTTGCTCTATGTTTGATAAATGTTTGGTGAATAATTGATTTGGTTAGGCTCTAATTTGCTTACTAGGCTAAAACTGACCAAAACTATGTAGTTTAAGGTTTAAATGACGTAGTTTAGGGGTCTAACGCATAAGGAAAAGACCAAATGACCCCTGACTTAAAATCTGATGAAGCCACTGATGGGACTGATCAACGATCCGTGGACTGACCCACGATCTATCCTGTCAGTCCGTCGATCGACTTTAGAGGATGGGTTCTGGGGGTTCCCGAGGGTCTCAACCTACAAACTGATCTATGGTCCATAGACTGATCCATGATATATCCTGTTAGTTCATCGATCAACTTTAGAGACCAGGTTCTGATGACTCGATCCACGGACCTGGACCACGGTTTATGGTCTGACCTACGGTCCGTGGGTCCGGTCGTGGTCATACCTTAGAGAAATTTTTGGGCTAATTCTGGGAAGGGTTGCAGGTGACCTTCCACAGACCACCACGATGGACCGTGGGTCGCCCTATAGTCCATGGTGGCAACCATGGGTTGCACCTGCAACTTCTTGAAATCTGCTAGTTTGGTGCCGCGACGTTAAATTAGGCACTTATTAGGAGGCAACCCAATTTATAGTGTAACTTCTTATTTTTATTATTCTTTTTAGTGTCATTTTTTGTGTTGAGTTTACAGGTTTTGTGAAGTCTGAGTATCCGAAATTTGGAGCTAAGGAGCACGTTTGAGCTTAAGTGTGGGGTGACAACCCTTGATGAAAATTGAGAGAATATGCTACTAGCTAGGCCTAAAGGCCTCAAGGAGTTTCCCTAACCCTTGTTTTAAATTTTATTTGATTCTTTGGAGACATAGCATATTTTAAGTGTGGGGTGGAGGAATGAATTCCTTGTTTTACTGTTTTATTGGGTTACTTGGCTTTTATTTTCGGGTCTTTTCCTGAGGGTAGTCCCTTTGAACCGAGTGTCTTTTATTTTTTAGGAATAAGTTTTCTTTTAATTATTTTTTTAGAGAAAAGAAAGACCCTTTTGAGTGGTGTGATACATGCTATTTAGGCCTATTTAGTAGTACTTTCTTGTGAATGCTTGATTGATAAGGAAATTGCAGACTCTTTGACACCTAAGCTCATGGTTGTGACTTTGTATATAACTTATTTTATTTTGTAGTTTGTTATAATCCTATCTCTTATAGAAGTGGACTTGATCCTTCTTGATTGATACTTGTGTTATGTGTGGTGAGAATTTGTTTATTTCATGTTTTGCATCTTAGTCTAGAACTTGCTGGGCATATTATTGAAGCGAAATAAAAAGTGTTGTTGTGTTTAGGAGATGATAATAAGCTTTCTTTGATTTGTCTGGTAAATTTTAGCCTTTTCAGATATTATATCACTAGTTAGCCCTTTTGAGCCTATAGCCTTTTGTTGGTAGCCATATTTTGTCCTAAACTATTTTGTTGAATCCCTAGTTTTTGCACCTTGCTTCCTTGAACATTATAGCATAGACTTATTCTAATTATCAATTGTGTGAAAAAGGGATGGTTGAGTGAAAAGTTAATCAATGATAGCTACAAAGTGCTTAAAAGGCCCTCTTTGAAATAATGCGATGAAAAAAAAATTAAAAGAATAAAAGAATGTGATATGAAAAAATTATCCTTTAAAAAAAGATAAACAAAAATGATTGAAGCATTCTTGAGATGATGAGAATTACTTGTGAAATAATTGTTGAAGAGAGGGATGAAAATAAAAAGAAGAAAAGAATGGGTGATGAAGTCTAAAATTACATAGTGCTTAAGGAAGTGTAAGTCACTATTATATAGTTTTCGTACCCGTCCCCTATCCTACATTACAACTAATTAAAGTCCTATTTGATTCTATTCAAGCATGCTTAATTAGTGGAGATGTATGTAATGGGAAAGTCTATGGTTCTTTGTGCATACATGTGAATTTTATTTCTGAGTGTGATTTTTTATTTGATGCTAAGTCCTTAATTTATATTCAATCTTTTGAATGGAGTATGTGGACTATTCTTCTTATGAGGACACTTGGTTCATGATGAACAGGTGATTTTATTAGCTTTCTTTAATGAGAGTAGGTGAGCAATCTTAAATTTGATGAGTTCAAAGTCCTTCCTCGAGGTTAGGAGGTTAGAGGTATGTGTTTATTTGGATGTCTTGCATAATGATTGAAAAGTGTACTTGATGTTTTGAAATTGGTATATTGCCTAATTGTTTGTATTAACCAAAGTGATGACATTCCCTAGTATGATTTATTTGAGATGAGCTTTAATGTTTGTTTGAGGACGAGCAAAAGTTGAAGTGTGGGTGTTGATATGAGGCTAAAAATATATTTTTTTAATTATTATTTTTCCTCACATTTATTATTTATATCTGCCCTTTTTAGCATGAATTTTATTAATTGTGCTAAATAGTATATTTTATTTGTAGGAGTAAATTGGTGTAAAGTTGAAGAAATTTATAGCTAAAACGAATTAAAGATGGAAGATTATAAAAAGAAATCAAGCAGCTTAATGGATTAAACTTTATAAAATAATACATATGTTGGTTGAAGTAAAATTGGAATTGTAAATTTATCCACATGGTATAATATGAAGAAGGACCATTGTTTGTGAGGCAGTTGGCCAGTGCACTTCCATGCGGAAACCAACCCCTCCTTGTTTTGGTTTTCTAATTTGTGTTGGACTCAATTATTTTATTTAGGGTTTTCTATATCTATAAATAGTCCATGCAAATAATTATTTTGGGGGACCAATTAGAGGAGACGAATCATAGGGCATCAAGTAAAAAGTTGTCAATACTTTTAGGGGTCTTTTCTTCTCTTTCGTTTTTTCACAGAGATTAGTAGATAAAAGCCCCTGTTCTGGGGCTGTGGCTGTGGCTATGGGTAATTGTTGAACATAGATTGTTTTTGAATTAATTCTTGGTTATCATTGTAAGTTACTTTATATTCTTGTTTTAGTATTTCATGCTTGATCACCATACGAATAAATCTATTGTCTATTCTTAAAATCGAGAGAGGATAAGGTAGATAGACCAGACAATATAGAAAGCTCGATCGTCCATTGAGTTGATATGTGTTCAGGAGTGACTCCCGGATAAACAATTTGCTTGGTTACAAAACAAAATAAAATATAAATGCTCGCCAGTTAGGCCTGTCTATCCCCGCTCAACGATGTAGTTAGAACAACTAATTGGAGTAGGTGACTAGAGGTCGGGAGACCCAACTGTAATGACCCTCATGGTCATTTCTGTGTCTTGCCTTCTGTGTGTCATTTAGAGCGTTCCTATAGCGACCCCAAGTCATTTATGACTTGCTGGGACTGACAGTTCGGTCACCTGGTCGT
>JAJOOR010021168.1:0-36601 GCA_036250505.1 Solanum acaule | reverse complement strand
CGATGGTAGGGGTCAAAAATGAAATTTTGAAATTGAAAATATTTTTTTAAAAACAAACATAGAAACAATAAAAAAATTGATAGCGGGTGGCGAGGGTAGTGGGTTGGGGGTAAAAAAATAAAAAAATTGAAATTAAAAATATCTTTTAAAACAAATCTTTAATATTTTTTTGGGAGGGGGTGGGGTAGGGGTGAGGGTGGGTTAAAAAAATTGAATTAGAAAACAAGCTTTACAATTTTTTATATTTTTTGAGGGAGGGGGTTGGTTGGGGGGCTGGTTTGAGTGTAGGAACAAAATAAATTGATTTTTTCAACAAAAAAGTAATTGTAAGTTGAAGTTGGAAGAGAGTTTTGGAAAATGTTTTCCTTAAGTTTTGAAGGGAAGTCATTTTCCTTAAATTTGAGAAAAATGAGTTGATTTGGAAAATATTTTCCAAAACATTTAACCCAACCAAACATGAGAAAATTGGAAAACATTTCCTTCATACCAAACACACCGTAAGTGTGTGAAATTATTTTTTTACATAATGGCCGATCAAAATCAATTAAATGTGGGTGTGGCTGATCAAAGTCTCATGAGTATGACTAGTTCTATAGATAATATACTACTAATAGCAATGAAAACTCAGTTGGCACAGATGAACCAAAAAAACAAAAAGAAATGGATCCTATGTCGATTGTTTGGCAACACCACTTTGAAAAGATTTTTGAAAATGATGTATTATTTAAAACAAAGTGTTTGCATTGTTAACAAAACTATGTTTCTAATAGAAATAGAAAAACTGGATTGAGACAATATTCGTCTAACCGATGTAAAGTATATAACCCCCGCCTGTTGCACCTAGTATTCAAACATTGTTAAATGTTCAAAGCAATAGTTCTTCGATAGGAAATTGGAAATTTGAGCAAGTGGTATATAGGAGAGCTTTGGTCGAGCTAATAATTTTAAATGAACTACCCTTTATCTTTGTTGAAATGGAAAGTTTTAAGAAGTTTATGAGTAAAGCCCAATCTTTGTTTCAGATTCCTTCTCGTAAACAATAACGAGAGATTCTGATGAAGTCGATCATGAATTGAGAATGAATTTGAAAAAGTCTATTAGATTAAAGAAAAAAATTATGGGGTAATATGATCTTGAAATTAGACATGGAGAAGGATTATGATAAAATGACTTGGGATTTCATAACAACCGTTATGAGGAATTTTGGCTTATAGATAAAGTTTGGACACTCATGTCTGATGTCTGGTACTCAGTTATAGTCAATGAAACTAGAAGAGGATTTTTTACATCTTCTCAAGGGCTTAAAGAAGGAAATCCTTTATCTCCCTCTTTGTTCATTTTGGGTTTAGAAGTGCTTACTAAACTTCATAATAATCTATATTTAGATTTTACTTTCATCCCTTTCACTATGAAGCCAAATGGGCCTCAAATTAATTGTATTATATAACTGATGATCTAATAATTTTCTGTGCAGGGAAAACAACGACCATTAAAGTGGTGATGAAACAAATCAAACTATATGAAAGAGCCTCCGGCCAAAAGCTGAATTTGTAGAAAAGTTATTTTATTAGAGCACCAAACACTAAAGCTATCAGGAACAACATAATCAGAAATGTGATAAGTTTCATGGACAAATAATTACTTTTTTTATATACTTGGGTTATCCCATTTTCCTAATGAAAGAAAGAGAATATGTTATTTTGATAATATGGTCTCCAAAACCTCTAAGAATAAGTGGAGGGTTGTCACGATCCAGGGGTACCCCCTAGATGTAACATGGCACATAGAACCTCGAAAGTCTCCATATAAGACATTTAACATATCACAACATAAGATAATAGAAAAATACAGAAATTTAAAACATTTTTCAATACAATCGAAGTCTCATAAAACGAAGAGGAAGTCTATTACACTTGTCTCAAACAATCTAATACTTGAAAAGAGTTAGGGACACAGGCCATACAAAAGTATAAACATAAAAGAAAGAAATATAAGGAAAAGGTGATCAAGTCCTCGATGTTATGAGGACTCACCAAAACTTCTCTTCTTGATCTACTATGAACCTAGCCACGAGGATAGAGGTGTAATGACTGGATTTTGTAGTTATATAAAAGCCAATGATATAAACTTTTGGGTCGAAAATCTTTTTTGTATTAATGTGGAATTTCACATCCTAGTCCAGATTTGGACGAAATCAGAGTCATTAATATCTAGGGAAATCTGATAACAATTAGGTGATCTAATTATGCATTTGATCACATGAGTAGATTTCAAAGATGTTACGGAATGCGTACAACTTTACAGAATTGAATTTGGGCGAGTAGAACTCCCGAAATTGATCTTAGCGTGAACAGGTAGTTTCTGAGTGTTGTTGGTTGATGGTGTGTCATGAAATGGGGGTCTTGGAATTATTAAAATAGGTCACTGGTTCCGTGCAAGCCATTGAGGTGTGACTTTTCCCTCTAGGGTGGGGTCGCTGTAGCGGGGTGAGTGCCGCCATGGTGGGGCAGACGCGACATAAAGTCAAAAATAAACCCCAAAAATATTTTATTCTACAATTTTCAAACTTGAGAGCTAAGGAACGAACCCAGGGTTTTTTTTGACAATTTTCCAGCATTCTTGAGGCTAAAGGTAAGATTTTAACTTCCCAAATCCATTTTTTGATCCATAGAACTTAATCTAATGGGTAATTATCGATGGGGGTCATTTTGATCAGGAAATTATGGTGGAGAATGCCCCAATCTGGGTATGGGGATCAAGGGTTTGATCTAGGATTTATATTATTGTTTCTAATCCGGGTAATTAGTTGTTGTTTATTGATCCTCGCGCTATTATGACTGTTGACCAAGAACAAGCGGAACGAATCCGAAAAGGGAAGAATCAAGTTTCTTAGGGGATTCAAACTTGTTTCGAGGTAGGTGATGGTTTTGATTTAATGATTGTGTGATATATGCTGGTTCTTGCTTCAATATAATACATGTATGTATGCGAATGAAGCATTATTGATCACACTCGTTGTAAATGAGGATAGAGGAATGATGAATGCCATGAATCATGAATTGTTTGTATGATTATTAGAATATACTTGTGATTGTGATTGTGTCTTGTTGAATGGATCGGGAGTTGCGTTCTGACACACTAACTTGGATCGGTTGCCACGTTCCGGCATAAATATGGGATAGGTTGCCATGTTCCGGCATAAACATTGGATCGGGTACCACGTTCCGGTATACTATTAGTTTGTGTTTGGGTTCCATGAGAGGACCATTGACTTAAAATAATTGTATATCTTGCGAAATGTGAAGTTGTACGTTGCTTCGTAATTAATACTGTATATGTTCGGTGTATGCATGTTATTGTTATGTTGTATTGACTTATGTATGTTGCACTTAGTGGGATAATTGTGTGATCCTACCAGTACACTGTGGTTGTGTACTGATATTGCACTTGCTCTTTCTTTGTTGAATGATAAACACTATCAAAGATACTTCATCCAATACTAAGCATCAACAATCGTTCAATAGTAATATAACCTAACTAGTGAGTTGGGTTGAGTCCCTAAGGAGTGGTTCACACTCAAGAATCAATAGAAAAGAATAAATATGCTCAAGTCAATCATAGCTAAAAAATATTTACGAAGAAAAACATAATTCAAGTTTGGGGTGACACTAGTGTCAAATATCAAAGGGGGATTTTTACTAAATTATCAACTAAAACAGTAAATAACACGAAAATACGACTATGGAAATGGGCTTCTTGGGATGTGATAGGATAATGGACCAAGGTAAACAACTAGGTAATTGCAATTAATAATAAACAATTGCAAATCAGTGAATAAGAAAAACTTTAGTGGGGACAAACTTTCTCTCGAATAATTTACCTCGAATCAAATTGGTTTCTCTCGAACACCAATAAGCAGCAATGAAGCACAACCTTCACTTTAGTCCATTCACTCTCTCGAGCTGAATGTGTGGCAAAGAGTTTAGGATTCACTCTCTCTAGCTGAACCCATGACAACCTAATACCCACAGACCATCGATTCAGTAATTTTGGTTTTAAAATTTCTCTCTCTAGCAAGCCAAAAATACGAAGTTAAGATTGTATTTGCAACAACAACCCATTAAATTCAACCACAATTACTGAACGAAATCACTTTTAAATAGCAAATAAACTATCAATTAACAATACCCAGCAGTTAAATCAACCCATAATCACATAATCACACCCTAAGAATTGTGGTTTTAGCTAGATATAGTAAAAGGTAAAAATCGTTACCAAGTTGTATTTCCATCAACTGGGTAGGATTGATATAGTCTTTACAAAGGTCTAAGATGAAGAATGTTCAACACCCACTTCCAATTTCTTAGAAATGGAAATCTTTAAATCTTCAAAGCTAAGGAAATATTGTCTCTCTATTCAGTTCTAAGCTCTAGACTTCAAAAACTGAATAATAATATGATTCAACAAAAGATCAGATTCTTTTAAACAAGTATTTATAGTTATTAAAAATTATGCTGCGAAGGTCCATTCGACGCAGTTAGTCGGGATCGCCGATCCATTCGGCGATCCGCCCTTTGGTCATTTTCATCGCCGTTTTGCTTTTGCCTTCAGCATCCTTGAGGTTTTGAAACTTTGGGCGATATGGCACTGCATCGCGGAACCATTCGGTGACTCACCGACTGCTCCTTTCTCTCGCCGATTAGATTTTCTCCTTCAGGTCTTGGCCGTCTGGAACATTAGACTAGACCCTGGCTGTTCGACGACTAGATTAATGGGTTAGGCGATCCTCAGGTCTTCTTTCCTTCGTTCTTTCAGGTGCCTTGTTCCTTTTTGCTCAATAGTGTCCATGCTTTGTTCCTCAATCCAAATACCTAAAATTCAAGGATTTACATTAGTTATTGGCACAAAATATGCATTTGAGGACACTAAATCTATTCAAATAAAGCCTTAAATGAGTCCAAATTGTGGACTCATCAACACCCCCAACTTAAACTTTTGCTTGTGCTCTAGTAAAACTCAAGTTCAGCTCAAAAGGGATGTCTCAAACATACACAAGATTCAATCATGAATGCACAGAAAAAGACTCAACTTACTCATGCAAGGATCAATTGTGCACTCAAAGAGTCAAGTTGTGACTCACCATTATCAAAGAATCTCAAGTTCACATTACTTGCTTCAAATGCAAGTTCAAGCTCAACAATGGGGATCAAATGCCCTCACACAAAGAATGATTCCATATTCACACACAATTGTTCAACAATTTAAAGTTTTGAAATCAACTGCAACGCTCACACTCACAAAGATGAACACAATGCATGATTTCACCCACAGGTTTGCCCGTATTTTCCAACCAACACTTGCTTCAGCTCCCTCAAGATCGAAAAGGTCTTTTCAAGGCTTGTAAAGGGGTTGAGTGCAAAGGTATGGTAATTTAGGCTCAATGGCTATAGTCCTCATGAAATGTGGTGTGAACTACACTTCCTTTCCTTTTCTTCAACATTTTTAATCGTGCTCACAAGTCATCCCATTATTCGCTTTCCATGGATTGTTGGGAACCCCATTTCTTTTTGCATTTTTACACTTTATTCCACAACTTTTTCTTTTTCATATCTTTTTCATTTGTTTCTTCTCTTTTTTTTTGTATGGAGGGATTCCACTTTTCCCAAAACATGGCACAAGGGACTTCTTTACATTTTCTTGATTCACCCTTTATTTTTACCACACCCCCAACTTAGGCTTTTGGCCTGTGTTGGCTATTCAAACAGACCACAAATCATGAGAATTATGGGTAATGGATCAAGAAAGGTTATGTTTTCATCAAGGTTCTTCCAAGAAAAGGTTAAGGCTCAAAGGGTATTCAAAAGAGGTTCACACACTCACAGGGTATGCCACAAAAAGAGGTATATTGTCAAATTGTTTCACACTCTTTAAAGTTCCCTAAGATCATCTCAAGAGTTCACATCACTTAGTCAACTGGACCAATGGGGCAAATTCTAGGTGTCATCAAACATGGTTCACAGTAAGCTCATCACACAAGGCATTGACACCAAAGTCAAACAATATTCCACACTTTCTCTAGTGTTCAATGTTCATCACAAGGGACTCAATTCGATACTTGGATAGTCACAACGAGATGCAAAGAGTTCACATATTGACTATGCAACTTCATTTCGCCTCATCATAGCTGCACATTCATTTTTTTTTATTATGAACACTATTCAAGTCATCGATATTGATCAAAACCGATACCCAAATTTACAAAGGAATAGCCATATTCAGTACAAACAAGAGGTGGAATTTTTTTTTCCGAAAGGGTAAAAAATCATTTACAATTAAAAACAAGGAGCTACAAGCTCAACCATCCACAAAAGCAGTGTAAAATCACAATTTCAGCTCAAAACCCAAATATATAAACAAAACATCAATATTCACAAAAGATCACAAAAGGTAGGCCTCACCCCACCACAAATAAAGTCATTTGTCCTCAAATGCAAACAAAAAAAATAATCCACAAGTCAAAATAAAGAAAGACAGAGAGGGAGATGAAGAAGGGATCCTGTCTATACAGTCGCTCCATATGTCTGGGAATCAGTGCTCGGTGCATCAGTCTAATCTCGGGCTTCAGCAGCCTGACTCACCTCAGAAGGAACAACAATAGCACTAGAAGCTACCAAGGGTGTATCTACCAAAGAAGCCTATACAACAATATCTACCATGGCCTCCTCTGTCTCAGTAAGGCCCTAATATGCAACTATCTCAGCCTCCTCAAGCAGATCCTCATCATTCTCTACCTTAGACTCGGGGTCAGTTGTCTGCTCAACTCTAACCTCATCTTCGGTGGTAGCCGGAGGCATATCTGGCTCATTTGGGATTTTCACCGTCTCGAAGATCATGGACATGTCGGTGGACTTCAGCTGATCGACATCGCTCCGCACCACAGTTATAGCGGTCTTTAAGGCCGTCATCTCCTCGGTGGACCCTTGGCTATGCTCGTACACCGCTATCCTTCCGCAAATGCATCTATGGCAGTGCTCAATAGTGTCACAACATCATCTAGAGTAATCTGAATTATGCCCGAAATGGAGGCCTCGATTCTGGCAGCCCAACGATCTGCAGCATGGGCGAGCTGCCCCATTCGTAGTAATAAAGCCTGAGTGATCAGGGCCCGGGAGACAACAATAACAACATGTCTAAGAGGTACTGCAGGAACAGAAGAACCTGGAGTGTCAAAATGAGTAGCAGTAGAAGTACCTGAAGGCCCAGGGGCCGGAGTAGGCAAAAATGCCTCTGTAGGTAATGACTCTGCATCTACAACCAGGGTAGAGTCTACCGGTGCTTCCTTTTTCATCTCCTCCTATTCCTTTAAGTATTCAGCCTTCATCCTCTGAATATCAGTAGAGGATGTGGGAATCACTTCCACATCCTTCTTCATATCTCTAGGAACTCTAGCCCATCTGCATAGTTCGGTGATCAGCACCGGAAATGGGAGGAAGGTCTGGCGCTGTTTGGCCCTCATGGCCATCTCCTGCACAACGATCATACCCAAGTTTATTTGCTCCCGTGCAATGATCTTGCCAAGACAAGCTGCCTTAGATTGGCGAATGACAAACTCATTCTAGGATGGCATCACAAAACTGCTAATAAAGCCAAACCAGTACCTTGCAGCTACATGTAGGTCCCTCTTTACTATCGAGACCCCTGCCTTGAACCACCTTGGAGTGCCATCAGAGATAAGAGGAGCCAGCCAACTTTTTATTCCCTCAAATGACTCAGTTTTCATTCTGTACTGGTGAGGGTCTGCATTGTTGTTCGTGCACTCCAAGACCGCATTTATAGTAGTACGGTCACACAACACTTTCTTGCCATAGACTATTACATAGTCGACTGGTTTGAATGCAGCCGCTTGCTTCTTTCTTTGTGGAATCAGGGCACTGTATGCACTGTAGAATTCCCTAACCCAGCCTGGAATATACAGGCCACAAGGCTTTGTGAAGATCTGGAACTTATGAGACTTCAGACATCTCATAATCTCGGGGTACCTATCAATTACCCCACCCGTGGACAGTCGCTTCTCTTCAATAATCGTCCTCAGCCCCTCAGTATTTAATTTGTTCATCGACTTGGGAGGAGGACCCTGCACAGGAGGGGCTAGGACTACATCCTGTGCTGGAGTTGGAGTAGGAGAAGTGGTGGCCTAAGGAGTCCTGATCCTAGATGGATCATTCATCCTTTTGGACCGCAACATTGCCTTCTGTGTTGCTACATGCTCATCATCATCACAAGCTGCAATCAGAGGCTCCTGGTGCTCACTCTCACTCTCAGAATTGGTGAGGTGTGTGGCGTAGATGCTGTCACTATTAGAGCTGACTTCCGGCGACGGTTGTGCCTTCTCTTTGCCTTTGCCTTTCCCACCAAATGTGGGAAGTTTGGTGGCTTTGGCCCTAGATGCAGTTGCATCCTCATTTAATTTTATCCCTTCAGCCTTCCTTCGGGATGGCATGTTTCTACCTGCAACTTAGGTCTAGCTATGTCTACAACACATTGGGAAAAAGTTAGAAACAGTTCAGTCAAAATCACAGAAAATCAGTTGCACACAAACTCGCTGATCCAATCGGTGATTTGCCGAATCACTTTGGCGAGGTAGATCGGGCTCACCGAAAGGATTGGCTCTAAAGTCTTGGCAAGTCAGCAATAAGAAGGGCCTTTTGGCGAGCAAGGGATAGCCCACCGAAAGTTACAGTGCAAAGAGGCTACAAAGGTGTAGACAAAAGGCTATCAAAAAGTTTTTCGGCAAATCGCCGAGCGCCTTCGACGACCTCAGGCTTCTTGCCAAAAGTTACAAAGCCCAACAACACATTAAGCATGAAATTAAAGGCGAGATGGGGACCTTCAACGAATTGCCGAGTGGTTCGGGTGCTCGACCCAGGTTGCCAAACAACCCAACGTGCCTACTTTCAACCCAACTTCTAGAATTCAACCCCGTAACCCACAAAAACAAAATAAAAAGCATGCACAACTCAAATTAAGACTAGACCCATAGCACCCATTACCTCGGGATAGTCAGACTTCTCCCGATTTTGTAAAATTTGGCCGATTAACGACTTTTCCCCTTAAGAGTGATGTCACCCGCTAGATTATTGGGCAAATTACATTGTTTGGCACAAATACGGGCTACTCAGACTTCTCCCACCTAACTTAAACCACATGCAAGCACAACCCCACAAAATTTAATTCATTTTAACGCACAAAAATACGAGATTTCAACAATCAAAATATTACGGGCAAGACTATCAATTCAAAGCAGGCATTTAAACATACTACTCTTATCAGAGAGGCCCAACACACGACAACAAGATAAGATCATTTGCATAAGAGTACAAAATTGTTAAAAATGAACTTGGGGTTCAGAAAACCAACCTTTAATGCTGAATAATCAAGACTGACATGCTAGGCGACAAAGTATTCCCAATCCGAGCACAAATCAATGACTAACATACTACTAGAAATGCAAAAATATATAAACTAAAGTGTGGGTGTGAGTTTGTGAAGTTTGAAAGTGAGGGAAAATGAAGGGTTTGAAAGTTCAAACTTTTGGCCTTTTAAAAACCGTCAAGTTCTCGCCCATTCGGCGACATAAGTCATGCTCGCCGAACCACTTGGTGACACGCCAAGTGATCACTTACCTCACCGAGTTTTACAGGACCTCCAGTCAACCTAGCGGTCCAAAAGACGGTCTAGGTCGCGATCGTCGATCTGGTTGGCGATTCGCCCACTGAACTTTTAGCTCGCCAACTTTCACTTTTCCACCACTTTCCACACCTTGAACTACACAATCAACACACCATTATTTCTAAAACAAAAACAAAGAGATAAAACCTTGGGTTTCCTCCCAAGAAGCGCCTTAGTTAACGTCTTGGCACGACGCAACTCCTTACTCAAACCTTATTCTTGGGGTTGGCCGTGGTGTCACTAGGTAAACCCTCTTTAGATTGTGAGTAAAGACACGACAATACTTGGTTTATTTGAGAGTCTTGCAGCTGAATAATCATGGAATGGGAGGTTATCATCTGATTAAGCATTAAGATATTCTCTTTCATCTCAATCAACACTCTATCTTGTTCTTCGATTTTGTGTAGAATGAGTGAGAGAGCCTCTTCATTTTGTTCACCCTTCTACTGCTTCATCTTTTGACACTTGTGATGAGGATGGTACTTGTCCTTCTTTTTGGACCTTGCCTTTAACTCCATAACTTTCTTGGACAAGACATACTGCTGCGTCAACAATGTGACCCATTCTTGGGCTTTCTCTGTTTCCTTGTTGTCTTTAACCACACCATCAAGGAGTTGGGCTACTACTCAAATAGGTTGTTGTATCAAACAACCTGCAAAAAGATTATCAGCAACACTTCTATTTTTGGGACCAATACCTCTATAGAAGCTTTCCAGTAGCAATTTATCTGGCAGTCCATGAGTTGGGCATGGTTGCAGTATTTCTTTAAATCTCGACCACATCTCATGGATAGTCTCACCCCCAATTGCTTGAACATTAGGAGGTTATCCCTAAGATTCAACAGTCTCAAAAGGGGGTGGTCCATTTGGTAACCATTGTCACCATTCGCACCCAAACTTTCTGTTTTCAACATACAAACAAGAAAAACAAAACTAAAACTTAAGTAAGTATCACTATAACTAACAAGAAAAAAATTCAACTTAACTAAAAATTCTCAAGTAACACCACTCCCCGGCAGCGGCGCCATTTTGATAAACCCTATCAAAGATACTTCATCCAATACTAAGTTTCAACGATCGTTCAATAGTAATATAACCCAACTAGTGAGTTGGGGTTGAGTCCCAAGGGAGTTGTTCATACTCAAGAATCAATAGAAAAGCATAAATATGCTCAAGTCAATCATTGCTAAAAAATATTTATGAAGAAAAATATAATTCAAGTTTGGGGTGACACAAGTGTCAAATATCAAAGGGAGATTTGTACTAAATTATCAACTAAAACAGTAAATAACACGAAAATATGAATATGGAAATGGGATTTTTGGGATGTGATAGGATTATGGACCAAGGTAAACAACTTGGTAATTGCAATTAATAATAAACAGCTGCAAATAAGTGAATAAGCTAGACTTTAGTGGGGATAAACTTTCTCTCGAATAAGTTACCCTGAATCAAATTGGTTTCTCTCGAACATCAATAAGCGGCAATGAAGCACAACCTTCGCTTTAGTCAATTCACTCTCTCAAGCTGAATGTGTGGCAAAGGGTTTAGGATCCACTCTCTCGAGCTGAACCCATGACAACCCAATACCCATAGACCATCGATTCACTAATTTTGGTTTTAAAACCTCTCTCTCGAGCAAGCTAAAACACGAAGTTAAGATTGTAATTGCAACTACAACCCATTAAATTCAACCACAATTACTGAACGAAATTACTTGTAAACAACAAATAAACTATCAATTAACAATATCGAGAAGTTAAATCAACCAATCACATAATCACACCCTAAGAATTGGGGTTTTAGCCAGACATAGTAAAAAGGTAAAAATCGTTACCAAGTTGTGTTTCCATCAACTGGGTAGGATTGATATAGTCTTTACAAAGGGTCTAAGATGAAGAATGTTCAACACCCATTTCCAATTTCTTAGAAATGCAAAATTTCAAATCTTCAAAGCTAAGGAAATATTGTCTCTCTATTCAGTTCTAAGCTCTAGACTTCAAAAACTGAATAATAATATGATTCAACAAAAGATCAGATTCTCTATGATATAAATTTAAACAAGTATTTATTGTTGTTAAAAAGTATGTTGCGAAGGTCCATTTGACATAGTTAGTCGGGATCGCCGATCCATTCGGCGATCCGCCCTTTGGTCATTTTCATCGCAATTTTTCTTTTGCCTTCAACATCCTTGATGTTTTCAAACTTTGGGCAATATGGCACTACATCGTGGAACTGTTGGTGACTCACTAACTGCTTCTTTCTCTCGCAGACTAGATTTTCTCCTTTAGGGCTTGGCACTCTGGAACATTAGGCAAGACCCTGGCCGTTCGATGACTCACCTAATGGATTTGGCGATCGTCAGGCGTTCTTTCCTTCGTTCTTTCAGTTGTCTTGTACTTTTTTGCTCAATAGTGTCCATGTTTTGTCCCTCAATCCAAATACCTAAAATTCAAGGATTTACATCAGTTATTGGCACAAAATATGCATTTTAGGACACTAAATCTATTTAAATAAAGTCTTAAATGTGTCCAAATTGTGGACTCATCATTGAGTACAAGGAATCTTCAAGCGACTATTGACAGACCTCCCTTAGAAGATCAGTGATCGTCGTTCGAATTCAAGGGTGAGCCAGTTCTTCCTGGATTTCATGAGTCCTCCTTTGTTTATGTTCATATTTCAAACTTAGACTAGTTCATTAGATATTCTTATGTTTAGTTGGGTTGTACCCATTTTCCTTTAGACTTTGGTTCATTGTTAGATGTTTTGGTACATTGAATTTCAGGTTCTAGGCATTTATTTCTGCAATTTGTTGTTAGTTCTTTTGGATGTTTATGGGAACTTCAGTATTTAGTCATTTAAACCTGCCTTCATATCTTTAAATGATTGGTTTTCATGTCAATTAGTTAGTAGTAATGGTTCTCCCACCGGAGGGTTAGTGTGGGTGCCAATCACGATGGTCTGGGTCGTGACAAATATGGTATCAGAGCCTAGGTTTATTGGTCTCAATGTACCAAAATGACTCTAGTAGAGTCTTGCAGCACGGTACGAAGATGTCTATACTTTTCTTCGAAAGACTATAGGATGTTAGGAAATCTCTCTGTTTTCTCTTGTCTCCTTTCGTGCTATAACTTGATTCTAATTGGTATCTACCGATTTGAAATGGTATCTAATATCATTCACTCTTCTGTCTGTAGATGGTTAACAATAGGTTCAACGGTGTCAGGCTCGTAGCTCCCGTCAATACTCTAGCCTAGGAATCTGCAGCGAGAGGTCGCGGTTGAGGTAGGGGTAGAAGAAGAGCTAGGGGTAGAGGTCGAGGAAGAGTGGCGCCTACTATAGATGGAGTACCAGTCGAAAATGCTCCCAAAAATGAGGTCCCTCCCGTGCATTATGAAGAGATAGAACAGAATATTGAGGTAAAAAAGGTTGAGGAGGTTGGACAAGAGGAAGAAGTGCATGCTGAGACTACATGTATTCCTCACGTAGGCGCAGTGTTAGATCAACAAATTATGTCATTCTTGAAAGGGTTGGTTGGTCCTGGAGTGCCTCCTTCTGTTCAAGCGACTCAAGCTCCCACTAAACCCCCTATCACTGTCCCCAAGGTGGGTGGAATCGGAGGTAATGATGCTTTCTTCCATCCTTTGTTGGGTCCTGTTATGACTGGTAATGAGCATGAAATGTTGACTAAGTTCTTGAAGTTGAAACCACCCGTGTTCCATGGTTCTGAGAGTGAGGATACATGTGAGTTCATCCTAGATTGATACAAGAGGCTTCATAAGTTGGGAATTGTCCATAAGCATGGGGTTGAGTTCGTGACGTTTCAGCTTGAAGGTGAGGCTAAGCAGTGGTGAAGAGCTTATATGGAATGCAGATCTTCAGTTTTACCCCAACTCACATTGACCCAGTTTCCTGATCTATTTTTGGAGAAATATGTGCCTAGGACTTTGAGAGATCATAAGAAGGATGAGTTCACGGCTTTGGAGCAATGTGGTATGTCTGTGGCTGCTTATGAGGCCAAGTTTCATGCATTGTCTAGATATGCTACACAGTTGGTGACTACTGAGGAAGATAGGATCCATTTATTTATTAAGGGACTAAATTCTGAGTTGCAGGTATTTACTTTGTTAAGAAAGTGGAGGGTTGAGGTGAGACGGTAAGGCTAATGCATTGGCAAAAAGGGCCAAAAACTCGAGTAACTTTCAAGGTTCTTACTCCAAAGGGGCAGGGAGGCCAAGACTTCCAGCTAGGAAAATTCAGTCTGCTATACCCGCCTCTACAGGTAATTATTCAGGAACTCCACCTCATAATTTAATTCAGAATAGACAGGGTGTCGCGCCTCTGACTGGCAGCAGGCTATCTTTTGATCGTACTTGCTATAATTGTGGAAAACCTTGGCATATGAGGAGAGACTGTCCCCACCCACACGTGATGGATTCTGCACAGCAGTAGTCTAGAGCAGTGGTACCCATGGGAAATGGTAATAATGGTCGAGGGCGTCCATAAGGTGGGTGAGGAGGAAATCAGTGAGGCCGCAAAGGTAAGGGAAATGGTAATGCAGGCAGAGGTACAGTGCAACCAGGCGGAGAAGTCGCCCTTCACTATGATAGGGCTCAGTGTTACGCCTTCTCGAGCAAGAGTGAAGCAGAGGCGTCTGACGCAGTGATTACAAGTACTATTCTTGTCTATGACCGGATGACTAATGGGTTATTTTATCCGGGTTCTACTTATTCCTATGTATCCGTGAGATTTTTCTCAGAATTTGCTGTGGTTTGTGATATACTTGATGCCCCAATCCATGTTTCTACCCCAGTTGGAAAGTTTGTCATAGTCACTCATGTCTATCGTGCTTGTCCTATTTTGTTTATGGGTTTTCAGACTTGGGATGATTTAGTGATTTTGGATATGACTGACTTTGACATAATCTTAGGCATGACTTGGTTGTCCCCCTATTATGTTGTGCTTAATTGTAATACTAAGTCTATAAATCTAGAAATTCTGAGAAGGGAAAAGTTAGAGTGGGAAGGAGTGTACAAGACTAAGCAAGCTAAGATCATATCCTTCATTCGGGCTAGGAAACTGGTAGGACAGGATTTTTTGGCGTATTTGGCTCATATTCGGGATGTTGAAGTTGAGTCTCCATCTATTGAGTCCATTCCTGTGGTGTCAGAATTTAGTGAAGTGTTTCCTACTGATCTGCCTGGTATGCCTCCTGATAGAGATATACACTTTTGCATTGATTTAGAACCTGGTTCTCGGCCCATTTCCATCCCTTCATATTGCATGGCTCGCGTAATTAAGAGAGCTTAAGACTCAAATCCAAGAGCTTCTTGATAAAGGATTTATTCATCCTAGTGCTTCCCCGTGGGGTGCTCCAGTTTTGTTTGTTATGAAAAAGGATTGTAGTATGAGGATGTGTATAGATTACCGATAATTGAATAGGGTCACCATTCAAAATAAGTATCCTTGCCTCGAATAGATGATATTTCAGACCAATTGGAAGGTGCATCTGTTTTCTCTAAGATTGATCTAAGGTTTGGTTACCATCAATTGAATATTAGGCCTGAGAATGTGCCCAAGACAACGTTTAAAACCCGTTATGGACACTACAAGTTTCTAGTTATGTATTTTGGTTAGACTAATGCGCCTGCCGCTTTCATGAGTTTGATGAATGTGGTGTTCAAACCATTCCATGATTCGTTTGTTATAGGCTTTATTGATGATATTTTGGTCTATTCAAAAAGTGAGGAAGAGCATGTCGACCACCTTCATATTGTTCTAGGTGTTCTTGGGAAACAAAGGTTGTATGCAAAATTTTCCAAGTGTGAATTTTGGTTGACTTCGGTTGCATTTTTGGGGCATGTAGTTTCAAAGGAAGGGGTAATGGTAGATCCCTAAAAGATTGAGGCGGTTAAGAATTGGGTTCGGCCTAGCTCTGTGACGAAAGTTAGGAGCTTTATGGGTCTCGCTAGCTATTATCATCAATTTGTGAAGAACTTTGCTTCTATCACAACTCACTTGACAAGTTTGACGAAAAATGAGGTACCCTTCGAATGGACTGAAAAATGTGAGGATAACTTTCAGAAACTCAAGACTCTCTTGACCACAACACCTATCCTAGCACTACCTGTGGAAGATAAAGATTTTATAGTTTATTGTAATGCTTCACATTCTAGTTTGGGTGCTATGCTAATGCAGGATAAGAATGTTATAGCTTATGCATCGCGTCAGTTGAAGGTCCACGAGAGAAATTATCGAACCCATGATTTAGAGTTGGCAGCGGTAGTGTTTTCTCTTAAGATCTGGCAGTATTAGCTCTATGGGATTAAGGGTGAAGTGTTTACTGATCATCGTAGCTTGTAGCATGTGTTCACTCAAAAGGATCTGAATTTGAGACAATGATGGTGGATGGAGCTACTCAAAGATTATGATGTCACCATTCAATACCATCCGGGTAAGACTAATGTAGTAGCATATGCTTTGAGTTGAAAAGCGTTTAGTATGGGTAGTTTATCTTACTTGAGTGTAACCAAGCGACCTTTGGCTAAGGAAATTTATACCTTGGAGTCTAAGTTCATGCAGTTGGGCATCTCAGAGAAAGGTGGGGTGTTAGCTAGTATTGAAGTTAGGGCCACATTCATTAAGGAAATCAAGGCCAAACAATTTGAGGATGAAAATTTGAATGAACTTAAGAAGAAGACTGTGATGGGTAAGGCACAAGAGACCACTCTTGATGCGGAAGGTGTGCTCAATTTTAATGGAAACATTTGCGTTCCTTGAGTTGATGACTTGATTCAGAAATTGTTGATCAAATCCCATGGTTCGCGATATTCCATTCATCTGGGTTTGACCAATATGTATCGAAATTTGAAGCGAATTTATTGGTGGCCGGGCATGCAGATTGATATAGCGGAGTTTGTGTCTAAGTGTCAAAATTGTCAACAAGTAAAGTATGAACATCAAAGGCCTGCAGGTTTGCTTCAAAGAATGCCAATTTTGGAATGGAAGTGGGAAAGGATAGCCATGGATTTCGTGGTTGGTCTTCCTAAGACTTTGGGAATGTTTGATTATATTTGGGTAGTCGTTGATAGATTGACTAATTTAGCCCATTTTATTCTGGTAAGAATAGATTATAATGTTGAACAATTGGCTAAGGTGTATGTAAAAGAAATAGTGAGATTGCATGGGGTTCTCCTTTCTATCATCTCAGATCATGGTACGCAGTTTACCTCCATGTTTTGGAGGAAATTACATGATGAATTAGGCACACAACTCACTTTTAGTACCGCTTTCCATCCATTGATAGACAGGCAATCAGAGAGGACTAATCAAGTGTTAGAAGACATGTTGAGGGCATGTGTGATTGACTTTACCCTTCTGTGAATTCTCTTATAATAATAGTTATCACTCCAGCATTGATATTGCACCGTTTGAGGTATCATATGGGAGGGGATGTAGATCACCCATACGATGGTTTGAGGTTGGGGATGTGAAACCTTTGGGGGTCGATTTCATGAAGAATGCTCAAGAGAAAGGTGAGGAGTATTCAAACTAAACTCTTAGCAGCCCAGAGTAGACAAAAGAAGTATGCAAACCATAAGGTGAGAGACATGACATTTCAGGCTGGAGAGAATGTTCTTCTTAAGGTATTGCCAATGAAAGGGGTGATGAGGTTCAGAAAGAAGGGAAAGTTAAGTCCACGATACATTGGTCCCTTTGAGGTTCTTGATTGGGTAGGACCGGTAGCGTATAGATTGGCTTTACCTCCTAACCTATTGGGAGTTCATCCGGTATTTCATATGTCCATGTTGAAGAGATATCATGGGGACAGGGATTATATCATTAAGTGGGACTCAATTGTGTTAGACAAAGACCTCCAATATGAGAAGGAACCAATAGCAATTCTTGATCGTGATGTCCGAAAGCTGAGGACCAAGGAAATTAAGTATGTGCAAGTTTAATGGAAGCATCGTCTAGTTAAGGAAGCTACTTGGAAACCGAGAAGGACATGTGAGACAAGTATCCCCAATTGTTCGTCGATTCAGATACTACTCCATACCTTCCTTAGACTATTCCTAAGTTTGTCACTCAGGGATGAGTGATGGGTAAATTGGTATCTATTGTAACGACCAGGTTCCGTCGTTATAGAAAAGCCAATGGGGAAAATTTTTGGGCTGGAAAACTTTTTTGTAGTAACTTGGAATTTCCCATCCTAATCCAGAGTTGGACAAAATTGGAGTCATTAAAGTCTAGGGAAATCTGGTAACAATTGGTTGATCTAATTATGAATTTGATCACATTAGTAGATAGCTAAGACATTAAGGAACCCATACGACTTTACGGAATTGAATTCGGGCGAGTAGAACTCCTGAAATTAATCTTAGCGTGAACATGTAGTTTCTGAGTATCGTTGGTTGAAGATGTGTTGTGAAATGGGGGTCTTGGAATTATTAAACTAGTTCATTGGTTCCGTGCAAGCCGCTGAGGTGGGATTTTTCCTGCTAGGACGGGGCTGCTTTAGCGAGGTAAGTGTCGCCATGGCGGGGCAGACGTGACTTAAAGTCAGAAATAAACCCAAAAAATGTTTTATTCTACAATTTTTGAACTTGAGGGCTAAGGAATGAACCCAGGGGTTTTCTTGAGAGTTTTCCACCATTCTTGAGGCTAAAGGTTAGATTTTAACTCCCCGAATCCATTTTTTGATCCGTAGAATGTAATCTACTGGGTAATTATCGATGGGGGAGGGTTTTGATCTAGAAATTATGGTGGAGAAAGCCCTAATCTTGGTATGGGAATCAAGGGTTTGATCTAGGATTGGTATTATTGTTTATTATCCTGGTAATTAGGTGTTGTTTATTGATTGAAATTATGATTGTTTGTAGAACACGAACAACGGAACGAATCCGAAAAGGGAAGAATCAAGTTTCTTAGGGGATTCAAGCTTGTTTCAAGGTAGGTGATGGTTGTGACTTCATGCTTGTGTGATATATGTTTGTTCTTGCTTCATTATCATATGTGTATGTATGCGAATGTTGCATTATTGATCACACTTGTTTTAAATGAGGATAGATGAATGATGAATGCCATGACTCATGACTTGTTTGTATGATTATGAGAATATACTTGTGATTGTGATTGTGGCTTGTTGAATGGATCGGGTGTTGCGTTTCGAGACACTAACTTGGATCAGTTGCCACATTCCGGCATAAATATGGGATCGGTTGCCACATTCCGGCATACACAATAGATAGGATACCACGTTACGGTATGCTAACAATTTTGGTTTGGGTTCTATGAGAGGACCATTGACTTGACATAACCGTATATCTTGAAAAATGAGAAGTTGTACGTTGTTTCATAATTAATATTGTATGTGTTCGGTGTATACATGTTATTATTATGTTGTATTCACTTATGTATGTTGAACTTAGTGGGATATCTATACTGCACTTGCTCTTTCTTTGTTGAGTACAGGGCATCTTCAAGCGACTATTGATAAACCTCGCTTAAAAGATCAGTGATCGTCGTTTGAATTCAAGGGTGAGCCAGTTCTTCCGGGCAGCCATGATTTCTCCTTCGTTTATGTCCACATATATGACTTAGACTAGTTCATTAGATATTCTTATGTTTAGTTGGGTTGTACCCATTTTCCTTTAGATTTTGGTTCATTGTTAGATGTTTTGGTACATTGACTTTCAGGTCCTAGGCATTTATTTCCCCTATTCGTTGTTAGATCTTTTTGGAAGTTTATAGGAACTTCAGTATTTAGTCATTTAAACCTGCTTCCGTATCTTTAAATGCTTGGTTTTCGTGTCAATTAGTTAGTAGTAATGGTTTTCCCACCGGAGGGTTAGTGTGGGTTCCAATCACGATGGTATGGGTCATGACATGATGTCAATATCGCCGAACCCTACATTTGATAAGAATGTAGACAAAAGTATGCGTTAGTATAATAAAGTACTAAATATGATGGCTAGCATAAATCATCAACATAAGCATATAAGAGGCATTAGTCAACATAAGACATATACCACAATCATAAGAGACAATAACATATGTCATAAGCATAAGAGACATCATCATAAGGCGTAGGATATAAGCATAAGGGATAACAACATAATCATAGGCATAATCAATGCATCTAGTTTAACATAACATAAGAGAAACACTTCATAAGCCACCTCAAAGTAAGCTTGTGCAATGCATGGATAAGACCCCATAATCCCACCCATGCTAAGCAAGTCACTTTAGGTTTTCATTCATCTTTCTCATCTTTTGATCTCATCCTTAGCTAACTTCTCATAGACAAGGGAACATTCACCTTTAGTCACACATGTATTGGAAGGGCATTTTGAGCTACAATCCAAACTAAGCATTCATCATAAGCATAAGCCATAAACATATTCATTACATAGATCATCATTACATAAGAGGAACACACCATAGATACCCTCAAAGCATACTCATGCAATGCATGAATAAGACCCCGTAATCCCACCCATGCCAAGTAAAGCTTCTTGACTAACCATAGTTCATAATTCATATTCTTGTTGTGGGAATTAGCCTTAACCGACATAAACCATGTGAGCTTAACATGGAATCCGGTGTCTACCCTCATCGAAAAGGGGTTTTCCTACTTAGCTAAGTTAGAACCATACTCTTAGCTTAAGTGGATCCATTAGCTAAGTCACCTATCGGGGCACATAGTTTATGGGGTAAGGGGGTTGCTACTAGAAACCTGACCTCTACTATCGTAAGGGCTTCTATCCCATGAGATTTCTCCTAGGAACCCCGGCTCTACTAACGTGAGGGATCCCATCTCAAGAGATTACTACTAGAAACCCAGCCACTACTAACGTGAGGGCTTCCATCTAAAATCAATATCCACTCGGTGCTAAACATAATTCCCATTTGAGTTCACAATAAGCCTTGACTTAAGTTCATAACTATGAAAGAATGTCTTGACACTTAATCCAACATAACTCATACTATAGCTCATTAGATCATGCATGAGAATAACCTTTCACCATCCATGTCTACATATAGATTTAATAGGTGAGAAAGCCTTTCAACCTTAGAATCACTATATTATGAGAAAACCTTTCACATCATTTCATATTTATGCATAAGTGTGTATATGAGAATAGTCTTTCAAAAACACAACAACTAGATCAAGAGCATATTCACTTTACTCTCAAAGTGTTCTTAAAACATGTACATAACCTTCATAAAACATGCATAATATCTTATCTTGCCCTTTCAAGGTCAAAACTCATATCAATTTAACACATCTAGAATGTCTACTTTAGACATGGATATAATCATAATTCAAGTAGTTCAATTACTACAACCATAATCTCGTACTTAACCTCCTTGAGGTTCAAACTTACTTTCAATAATCATACTTAGGGTTCAAGCACTAGACATGGATATCATCCTAACTCATGTGATTCTATCACTTCAGGCACTTAAACATTCATGAGGTAGATTAGGTGGGTAAGGTCCTTCCACAACAATTCTAGCTAATAGTCTACCATCATCATATTAGCTTCACTATCAAAGCCTTAACATTAATAATTCAACATATTAGCTTTACCCTCAAGGCCCTAGAAATTATCATTCATACTACAAGCCTTACTCTCATGCAATACTTCACATGGTCATCATATATGCCAAATTCTCAAGACAATTTAACCACATGCTTCATTCTTAAGCAATTCTAGTCATATATCATCAGATAAACTCAATCTCAACACTACAAATAATGATTCATCATATGATCTATAATCTAATCAATTCATGTCTACAAGCTTTACTTTTAAGAAATTCATATCTAAGTGTTCTAATCTCAAGCAATTCATAAAGAAATTCATCAATCTTAGAAGGTCACATCTAAGCCCTCAATTTCCCATTTCATGGCATAAAACAAACTAGATCAAGTTCACCCTAGAATCTTAGGTGAATCAAGAATACATGTATAATCATACTAAAATCATGTGATTACATCATAAACAACCATTAACAACCATTATCCACTCAATTGGATCATCATACAACAACACCAATAATAAAGGAAGGAATCGTAACTAGAATTTTTCTTCTTCTTCTTCTTCATACTAAAATCATCATCATCATCTTCTTCTTCTTCTTCTTCGTCTTAGCCTTCTTCTTCGTCTTAGTCTTCTTCTTCGTATTCGTCTTCGTCTTCGTCTTCCTCTTCGTCTTCGTCTTCGTCTTCCTCTTCGTCTTCCTCTTCGTCTTCGTCTTCCTCTTCGTCTTCGTCTTCATCTTCCTCTTCCTCTTCCTCTTACTCTTCCTCCTCTTCGTCTTCGTCTTCGTCTTCCTCTTCCTCTTCCTCTTCTTCCTCTTCCTCTTCCTCTTCCTCTTCATCTTCATCTTCATCTTCGTCTTCGTCTTTGTCTTCCTCTTCCTCTTCCTCTTCCTCTTCTCCTTCTCCTTCTCCTTCTCCTTCTCCTTCTCCTTCTTCTTCTTCTTCTAGAGAGAGGATTTTGAGAGAAAATTGGGTTTCTTTTGGGGGTTTTGAAATAATGATTTTGGTTGACTTATTGGACAGAAATTTACCTTTTGAAGACACCACGAGGAAATTTGGAAACTATGATGTTAAATGTTTCTGTTGCAGAAAAAATCCCAAGAGTGACTACATGGAGGACATATTTATTCAAGTGGAGGCTTCTATGAATATTTGATTTTTTTTGGGAAGTGGGAATTTATCTCAAATTTGATTCGATTTGTAGTGTAGTTACACAATTGTGGAATAGGAAACCAATGAATCTTTTACATAGTATGATTATTCTCACCACACCTATATTTAAATGTTGGAAACTTTGGAGAGCTTATGCTTCTTGCAAATTTTGGGAGGGTAACAGTTTCAACCTTTTCGACATGAAATCTAAGGTCCTTTGGAATACAAGGTGCATTGAAGATGATATTTCCTTTTGTCGATGCACTAATTCAAATGAGATAACTTCGTAACATGACTGATAGGTTAAAACCCAGTGCTATGTGGAGGATAGTAACTTGGAAAAGGCTAAATGATAGCTTTAATAAGGATACTAAAATGGCATGTATTAGTGGTATAATGAGAAATGGAGCAGGGGACTTTGCTACAACTTTGCTTGTCCCATCAAGTATGATAATATTGATTGCTAAGATGATACAAACTCTTTGATAGTCCACAATCTGATCAAATAAAGGGCTTCACACAACAGGAAGCTAAGAAAGGGAATAGAAGACAATGTAAACATGATTGAGATAGCCAATATTTCCGTTTACTTCAATTATAGAGAAGGTAACCAGGTTGCTGATCAACTTGCCGAGTTAGCTATCGAGATTAATAGTGAGATCAACTACACAGAATTCCAACAGTTTCCAAAAAATGTGAAGGCCCCTTATATTATGAATAAATGGTAATTACCATCTATAAGGATCCGTTATGCACAATCAATTTTTTTGTACGTTAAATGTTTCCTTGGAGGAGGTTAAAAATCTATTCATAGTATTTTTGCCCCTTTATCGAGTATTAATTTATAGAAGTTTTACTGTACTTCTCTTTTGCAAAACTATCTTCCGGGAATAGAATGAACTCCCTCCATTTTAGTAACTCATGCCTTATGCCATGTTTAAATAAATTGACTTATTTAGGAGTCATTTTGTAGCTGTATAGAGTTATGCATATATTAGTTATATGGATATTAGTTATGTCGGTATTTACAGTAAATAATTGTTTTCATCCCTCTGTTATTGTCTTATTTTTGTTTTGGACCCTATTATAACTCACTAATCATACTTAACCTTAAATTGATTAAAGTAAGTGATTTCAGTCTTTCTCTAACAATGAATATCAATTTAAACAGATCAGTTCTTGCTTTCAGGGGTAATTTTGGTATTACAATAATATTATATATAAATAATAATATTTGTGTTAGATTTCACGTGAAATAACACATTTCACAATGAATTGCTCTTCCCAAAGTAATGTCATTCATTTGGGAAAGTGAAGCTTTAAAGTAAAACCCAATTCACAAGAATTATACTTTCTCAACATGATATCTCTTGGGACTTTGAATTAAGGGTGACAAAAAGGTGTCAAAATAAAATGGCGGTGACATAAGTCTTAATTATTGAGTGTATGTGACAATTATGTGATTAAGGATTAAGGATTGTGGAGTTGCCCTCAAGTTTATAAGTTGTCAGTTTGGTCAATTGAATTAAATGAGGGGTAAAAGGGTAAATGACTAAAACCTAATTTAACCCATTTTGGTGGGAACCAAAATTGGAACCACCAGCGAGCTGTACCAAAAGGGGAAATAAAAGTTTTTTTCCTCCCGTCTCTCGCTATATTCCTCTTTTTCTTCTTCTTCTTCTAGTTCGTTCTTGCTTGCGTTTCTTCCCGTTCTCTTCATCTACTTCTTCATCTGCTTGTTCGTGCATTGTTGGTCTTGGCTGCTAGTCGTTGAGCTTTTTCTTCTTCTTAAATCAGATTTAGCAAATCTAATTAGTGGACCAGATTTCGTTCTATATCAATTGGAATTACTTCATAAATGATTGTGTTCACACACCATTGTTTTGGTAAGTAAAATTAATAGTTCTTTGAATCATATATCATCATCTTGGTATAACCTGTGATTTTTTCAATAATTTGCATTTGAGTTTCCAACAGATGGCTATATATGTTGCAACAGTTGACTATTGGAACAAATTATAGTCTTATGTTGCAACAAAAAGATTATTTCGATCGCAACAGAATAGACATATGTTGCAACATATAACTTACACATGTTGCAACATATGACTTACATGTCGCAACATAATAACCATATGTTGCAACATGTAATTTATTTGTCACAACATAATAGTTATATGTAGCAACATATGACTTACATGTCGTAACAGTATAGTCATATGTTGCAACATATAACTTACACATTTTGTTACGACATGTGATTAATGTATCACAACAGAATAGTTATATGTAGAACATATGACTTACATGTCTCAACAGAATAGCCATATGTTGCAACATATAACTTACACATGTTGCAACATGTGATTTATTTGTCACAATATAATAGTTATATGTAGCAACATATGACTTACATGTTGCAACATAATAGTCATATATTGTAACATATAACTTACACATTTTGTTATAACATGTAATTTATGTGTCGCAACAGAATAGTTATATGTGCAGCATATGACTTACACGTCGCAACAGAATAGCCATATGTTGCAATATATAACTTACACATGTTGCAATATGTGATTTATTTGTCACAACAGAAAAGTTATATGTAGGAACATATGACTTACATGTCGCAACAGAATAGTCATATGTTGCAATATATAACTTACACATTTTTGTTATAACATGTGATTTATGTGTCGCAATAGAATAGTTATATATAGCAACATATGATTTACATGTCGCAACAAAATAGTCATATGTTGCAATATATAACTTATACTGTTGCAACATGTGATTTATTTGTCACAACAAATCAAATATATGTAGCAACATATGACTTACATGTCGCAACAGAATAGTCATATGTTGCAACATATGACTTACACCTTTCTTTATTAATACTAATTGTTTTTTAAATTAATTTCTTCAAGTACAATAAATGGATGGATTATTTGTAGGGATTGATTGTTGTGGTTAATGGGTCAAGAAGAAAAATTGATACATTTGGCATTGGAAGGATGGTAAGAAACGGGGAGGGTCGGTAGGAATGACTGTCTAAAGAGATATTTTGTATGATGATTTTGTGAATTTAGTCATCTAAAAATGTGGATTTAATTGTCAACCGAAAGATGTTGTCATGGGTTACATTCCCAGTTTTTTTTCATAATGAGAAGGTCTTACCTTTTAAAAAAACTAATCAGCCTAGTTTGCTTGTTTGTTTGGGAGGAGCAATGAGGCCCATATTAACAGTTTACGTGAAGGAAAATCCTATCGAGGAGGATCATAAGCTAGAAGAAGACCAACAACATATATTAAATGATGAATTTGATGTTGTGGACATGAATAATCACGATGATGAAATTAGAAAAGATGAAGTGCCGGACTTTGAGAACAACAATCCTCCTACACCTATTATTGGCAGTAACAATCCAGCTTCTTCTCAATCATTACATGTGAATAATGTTCGAGATGATGAAGCTGGTTTTTATAAGGGAATGTCATTAGAATCTATGAAAAGTACCATACATGTGGTTCAGAGCATCTTACAAGCCATAACCTGCATGCCACGACAAAAGTCATAGGTAAGTACTTTGAAAATAGGTTTTCCAATGGTAAAGGCCCATCCACACGAGACATGTCAAATCAACTCCGCACAAAATTGGGTTGTAAGGTATGCTATTAGAAGATTTATAAGGGCATGGAGCATGCTAAGTCTTCGGGCAGGGGAACACATGAGCACAGGTATGCAGTGCTTAATAAGTACCTTTATATGTTTGAAGTTGCAAATCCTGGAAGAAGACGACATTGTCGCTAAATGAAAATGGGAGGTTAAAGTACTTCTTTGTATCATATGCCGCTTGGATAACTGGTTTTCAAGAAATGAGAAAAGTAATAGTTGTTCATGGGACATTCCTGAGGAGAAAGTATGAAGAAGTTTTGCTATCGACGGTGGCACAAGCTGCTGAGAATCATATATTTCCAGTGGCTTTTTGTGTTGTGGACAAGGAATGCAATGCCTCATATGAATATTTTTTTCAAAATATGAGAAGCTTTGTAGATGATACTGATGATTTGTGCATTATTTCTGATAGGCATCCAAGTATTCAAAAGATGGTTTCAACTATCTACCCTGCATCTCATTATGGTTGTTGCATGACACACCTTGGGGAAAATATTCAAAATAACTTTCACAATTCAAAGGTAGTGTCCCATTTTTATAAAGCAGGAAAGGCGTACGATAGATGTGAGTTCAATGACCATTTCAATCAAATAAGAGATTTGGTACCAAAGGCGGCTGAAACTCTTGAACGTATTGGATTCCACACATGGAGCAGGGTATTTTGCCCGGGAAATAGGTACATTACATTATTGTCTATACCATCTCGTTTGAGTTTATTGTACTTTTATGTGTTTTAATTGATTTTTATTTTATGTTGTGTAGATATAACATATGACGTCAAACATCACGGAGTCGGTGAATGCTATGTTTGATGTTGAAAGAGAATTTCCCATTGTCACTCTATTTGATGAAATAAATAGGAGATTTGCACTTTTATTTCACCAGAGGCGTATGGAGCTGGTAACTCTGCAAATAAATTTATTCCTTCGATTGAAAAAGACATATCAAAGTATGTCAACACGGGCAATAAGTTGTTGGCTCATCAAATTGCTAACTAAAAGTTCAGTGTCACTGGTCATGGTGATGTTGCTACGGTGGATCTCCAAAGAAGAACTTGTACTTGTAGAATTTTTGACTCAGACAAAATACCGTGTCCACATGCCATGCCAGTTCTTCGATCCCAATATGGTGCCGATTTTGGAAATCAGATTTATGAGTACTCCTCTCCATATTATTCGGTGGAAAAATACATAATTGCATATTGTGAGGAAATTCACCCGGTGTCACTTGAAGATTCTTGGATTGTCCCTTTGGATATCATAGAGAGAGGAATACCTCCTTCATATGTTGATCCAAGCAAACCTGGAAGAAGGATATATAAGAGACGACGTGGAGTTAGTGAATGATTTCCAACAAGAAAAAAATAAGTGTTCCGTATGTTGGGACTTTGGCCATAAAAGAACTACAAGCCCAAATCGAAATGCTCCATAAGTGTTGTTGAATCTTAATGAATGTTCTTTTTTTATTTGAGGATGATGTTCCCTATCTTTTTATCTTAATTTGAATCAACTTATGTTATGTTCTTTATATAAAATGTGTGATTTATTTTGAACTGATGCATCTGTTTCAACATATGCCAGTTAAGTGTTGCTACTTACAACATATTATTGCATCTGTTCCAACATAGAACAATTATGTGTTAGATTTTACAACAGAATATTGCATATGTTCCAATATATGTCAATTACGTGTTACAAGTACAACAGAATAACACATTTGTTCCAACATATATCAATTATGTGTTAGATCTTACAACATAATATTGCATATGCTCCAACATATGTCAATTATGTGTTACAAGTACAACAAAAAACACATATGTTCCAACATCTTTCTATTAAATAATTACGTGTAAGGTGTGTGATCAATCATTCATTACTGTCATTGAAACAACTTTCAAGAAAAATATTAATTACAACTCTCATATTTTACCTTTTTTTCAAAAAAATAAGTACTTGCATTTGAAAAGTTAAAAGTTGTCTCTTCTCTTCTCTTCGTCTTTAGAAGTTGCAACATTTCACATATTCATTACATTCCTGGGATTATATAAGAACACAACACAAGGTCCTTTCATTTAATTTTCTCCAAGATGGAAAGGAAGAAGAAATCTTCAAAAATGAGTAGGAGTAAAAAAACTACATTGAATCCCTTCCGAGGGAACTACTAATTGATATCGTTGAAAAGATTGCTTCGTACTCCTTCAAAGATTTAATGAATGTTAAATTAAGGTATATATATATTAATCAATTTTCACTCTTTAATTTGATTTCCAAAATATTTGATTTGATTTCTCTGTTCCAGGGTCCTTAATCAAGTCACTAATGGACCTTATGTGTATCAAAAGGTAACATTGGTCGACTTTCCTTATTGTAGATGGCCGGTGAACCATTGGACAGTTGTTCAAAAATCCACTTCTTTCCTGGAAATGTGCAGAGCATCGGGGAAATTAGAAGCCTTATACAGAAAAGGCGTGATAATTTTTAATTTTTTTCACATGTCTTCACATTTTTATCAATGTATATACCTTTTAAATATGTTATTTCTTATGTGGTTTGATTATTTCAACCATAGCGATCCAAATGCATTGGGAATGATTAATCAAGCAGCAGACGGAGGCCACATTAGTGTATCATATGCACTTGCCATAATTTCAATCTTCAAGGGCGGTGAATCCATGAGAGAAGGCTTAATGTTCATTGCCACCATGAGAAAAATGGAGCCACTAAAATTCAGAAGATGTCGACAGAAGTTGCGATATGTTTTAGGTGTAATAACCCATTTGTTGCATTGTTCATCAACATAAGCGCGTTCGTTATGAATTATGTTGTTGTGATTTAGAACTAGATGAAGTAGTTAAATTTCAGCCTTTTACCAATGTGTGGTATTAATTAAATTGTCATGTGTGCCAACATATATACATTACTTGCAAACTTATGGGGGAAAAGGTGAACTTTTTGTGTTTTGTACTGATATTTGAATTTGTTCTTTATAAAATATTTAATCTAAAAAAAATTGTTTTCTGTAGCAGTGTATCTTGCATATTGTAGTAGCCTGACCTCCTTGATGGATCCTTACATATTGTAGTAGCACTGTATCTAGAGTCTATTCTCCTATCTATAGAGGTTCCACAATAGTTTGCATATGGAAGCTCGATTTCATGTTGTAATATTAGTGACATTAAACTCACCTGCCATCTTTGGATAGCAAAATTTTTCACATGTTATGCTTTCCATGACATTTCTGCCTTCCTAGTCCAAAGGTATCTCCTTAGGACAACTTCAAGCATTTGGATAACTTTCTTTGGCAACCAAGATCTGAAACCAGAATGTTTGTACAAAGATCAATACACTCTTAATCCCCTCAGCTTCACTTTTTGAACAAGGATAAAACAAGTTGCAACCTTAGTTGCTCGGGCTCTTAGAAATATAAGAAGTCCTGGTTTTGATCGTACAACAGCTTTGCAAATAGAAGAGTGCACTTGAATTTGCCAACTATAGTTGTTAGCTTTTTCATATAAATCAAACGAACCATATAACACATAGAATGACTGAAGTATGAAATTATGTGTCAGTCGCAAGACTGTTGGAGCCGTCTATATTGGTCCTTGTTGTCTATGTTGATTTTCCCTGAAATTATTTATTTTTTGTTGGTGAAGTAACCAAACTATTGTATGAAGTAATTATGACATAAAAAATTAGGTGAGAATTTGTTGGTGCAGGGTGGATTTGAATCGGTGCAGTAGCAATTGCTAACCTCTTGAAGGCATCAAGCTCAACAGTTAGGGGAAAATAGTACTACTAATTGTCAGAATTGACAAGAACTGCAGATGTAGATGATGGTTGGAAGCACCAGCTAATCACAACCACAGTGAATGATAGCAAATTTACATTTGAACCTCAATCCCCTTAAAGGTACATCATTCTATTAGAGCTTAAGTTATTTATTCTCTAACATAAATAATCTTTGTAGAATGAATTTAGTATTTGAAAATTGTGTTTACTGGCCATATTTAAGCTAAGAATCTTTTTTGTTATTGTCAAATTAATATTTGATAATAGAATTTCCAGGGTTGGAAATTAAAGAAAGAAGATCTAATTGATGATGCATAAATTTTAAATTAAGTAACTTCAAATTCTCATAAGAATTCAATAATTGATTCTCTCGTCTATCATAGATTTTATCCTTGTGGAACTCAAAAAAAATTCTTTCTCGCGTTATATTGAAGAAATGTTATGAACACTGACAATGGAAAAGTAACTATTTAAGTTGCATAAAGTTTCAAAAAAGAAAACAAAATCATCCATGAACATGAATAACTTCAACGTCATAATGAAATAACTGGATCTAAACTTGTGTATGTATTGTCATCAATTCCCACCTTCTTGCTACTTTGAGAAAGTACTTCTTGTAATCTTGATATCGGTATGTATTGTGTTCCCATTCTCTCGATGAAGAGTGGTCTTGTACCTTCTCTAGAATGCTCACCAATTTCTTCTAAAATGAAAACAAAACTTCTCAATATCTCTTCTGGTACCCTTGGTTGGTTAAGTTGGTTGACCTATAATATATATAAGAAAAAAAGTCAGATAGTAATTTGGATACAAACAACATTGTACAGAAAAGGTAATTACAATTTTTTAAGCTATAAAAGAATTGGACTCCCAATAATGGTGCTTGAACCCTACAATTAAAAAATTTGTATCATTATCCTGGACTTGTTTAACTACTTCTGTTGCATTATTAAGTAGACAACAATAACTGAAAAGAACCACTTTATTTGAGTACTTACTTTTGTTGCATTATTAGGTGTAGAAGGGCCTTCTTTTCAGACTTGTTGATGGATTTGTTGTTGTTCAACTTCAGAGTGGATTCTCCCCATAAGAGTAGGGCACTTTCTACTACTGTGCCCTAATGTTCCTGTAACACCCCGTAGTCTAGTAGGCCACCTAGGGCTAAGTGAGGGTGCAACAAGTCTAGACTAGAGGGCAAGAGCCAAGGCCAAGGGGCAAGGCCCAAGCCAAAGGGCCAAGGCTGCCCCCAAGGCCTCAAAGCACTACCTCATCTTCACGACCACCACCACGGCCAGTGGTGAGGACCACGACTCGTGGAGAGGTTCGTGGAGCTTGGGAAGTAGCTCCCTAAAGGCTTCCTAAAGTAGGGACATCACCACGAGCCACTTCACGGCCAGTGGTGAAGACCACGGCCCATGGGAAGGCTCGTGGTCATGCCTTAGACTTATGGGAGCCAAAGCCTTGAGGCCTAGCCATTGGTCCATGGACCACAGTCAGTGGTGTGGACCACGACTCGTGGAGCCTTCCATGGTGCATGGGAGTGGGCGTCTAAGTTAAGGGTAAAAATAGGACATTCCTTTTTAGTTAGTATTAAGTGGGGGTTGTTTTGTATAGACTTTGTACACCTATATAAACTATATTAAGCCTTTAACCACCCCATTTAAGTCATTAATTCAAAAACCCCAAAAGATCCCAAAGTTCTTCCTCTCAAAAATTCTCACTAGAAAACTCAAGAAGGAGAAGAAGAAGAAGAAGAAGAGAGGGTCAAGCTAGGTCAAATTCTTCCAATCTTCCAATATTTGTGAGGTATTTGTATCCAAGGTATGATAGCTTATTCATCCATGTATTTTTCCATCCATGGAGCCCTCTAGAATTCCCTAATTTGATGAAGAAAATCCCCGATTCTAGTTAGGGTTTCTTCAATGTTGTGGGTTATGATGGATATTGATCCAATTGAGTAGTTAATGATTTTTTATGGTTGAATTTTTAGTAAATCGTGTTTTAAAGATGAAATTACATGTTTCCATGGCTAACCCTAGTCTAATTGATGAAATTGTAGTAATGTGGGTTTATGCCTTGGGGAAGGGGAAATTGAGGATTCATAGGTGATCTTCTAGAATTCATGAAATGATTAGTAATTGTTCAAGAATAGAAACATATAGACATGAATTGAATTTGAAAAATATGAATATGATGGATCATAACTAGTAAAGTTGAGATGGAACCTTTATGATGATTTATGACTAGAACCACTTAATAATGAAACATGTGATTAAAATGCCTTGAATTCTAGGTATGTATGATGATTGTAAGAAGTAAAGCTTTGAGAGTAAGGCTTGTAGTGATACATGTTGATTCCTACGGATTTGAGATTAAAGCTAATATGTTGAATTGTATATGCTTAAGAACACTTTGAGAGTGAAGTGTCTATGATCATGATATGTTGTTGTGTTGTTGAAAGTACATTCTCACACACACACCTTATGAGTATGATATGATGTGAAAGTTTTTCTCACATAGAATGATTCTAGGTTGAAAGGCTTGCTCACCTAAAATGAATCAAACATGTTAGACTATAATAGCTTGAAGTTGTGATATAAGATCCCTTCATGAATAACTTGACTTGGTAAGATAAGACCAAACTTGGTAGCTTGAGTTAGAAGATTTCATGGTTGCCTAGGATTGAGAAATCATATTCTCCTAAGGGTAGCTTGCACTAGCATCATAGAATGCTTGCATGGTAGCATGACTTGGTTAGGCCAAGACCATTTCATGGTTCGTTAGGATTGAGGAACCATACTCTCCTAAGGGTAGTTTCAACTAGCATCATAGAATGCTTGCATGGTAGCATGACTTAGTTGGTCAAAGACAATTTCATGGTAGCTAGGATGGAACACTTGTACCCATCCTAGAAAAGTTTCACGACCCAGGGGTACCCCCTAGACGTAACATGACATACTTGTCTCCGAAGGGATCTCATACAAGCCCTTAGCATCATAACATAGGTAATAGAAATAAAATACGGAACAATTTAAAACTTTTACATTCAAAGTAATATTTCATAGAAACAAGCAGAAGTCTTTCTATACTCTTTGTCTCAAACCATGTAATAAACTCTTGAATAAAAGTCTTGGGACGCAGTCCATACAAAGTCTAAAACATAAGGAAATGACATAAAGGAAACATAAGGGGTTTGTGCTCGAAGCTATGAGGATTCACCAATTCTTCAACTCTTCTTGCACCTTAGAAACCTAGCCTCCAAGGCAACTCAATCTCCGAAACCCTACATTTGATTAGAATGTAGGCAATATGCGTTAGTACAAAAATATATCATGTATGAAAGCTAGCACAACATCATAAGAGCATCTCGAAATGGTTAGTCGACATAAGACATAAGCATAAGAGATAATAACATAGTCATAACATAATCATCATAGTCATAGCATAATCATCATAGTCATAGCATAATCTCCAACATAAGCGTCATATAAACATAAGTCAACATAAGACATGGTCATACTCATACAAGCATAATAGACTCTTAGTCCTCTTTACCATAATAGCACCATTCTCAAGTAACCTCAAAAGCATACATGTGCAAAGAAAGAATAGCATCTCATAATACCACCCAACTCAAGTATCTCCTTTTGGTCATATTAATCGTAGTCTATACCCATGGTCAATTCTTTAAGATTTTCTATGCCATAAGGGAACCATACTTCAAAGTAACCTCAAAGCACACTTGTGCAATGCATGAAAGGCATCCCATACCACCCTTCACACTAAGCATAACCTTAAAGTCACCTTAGTCATATTCACCCTCCTTTGGCCTCATTATAAACTTAACTTCCCATAACTAAGGGAATCTCTCACCTTTAGTCAACTATAGCTAGGAAGGGCAACTATAGCATAATCCTATCTCATAACTTCTCTTTAGTAACCCTAAGTCACACTTGTGCAATGTATGAATAGCACCCCATAATACTACTCATGTTAAGTACTACTTTTAGGTCCTCACCCTATTACTTCTTGACTTGGAACCTAGTTCCCTTCTTTAACTTTTAGAACCCTATGAGGTACTCTCTTGAGCACATCTTAGTTCATTATTAGGTTGAACCCTATGAGATACTTCCTTTAGTATGTCTAAGTTCACTATTAGCTTGGATTTTATAAGATACTTACTTAAGCATGTCTAAACCCTCTACACTTTGAACACTATGAGATAATCTCTTAAGTATGTCTAAGTTCCTTCTTCACGTGGACCCTATGAGATACTACCTTCAGCATGTCTAAGTCCATTTATACTCTTGAACACTATACAATAGAGCCTAGCTCAATTCATGATTATATAACCCTAACTTTGAACAATTGCAACACATAATATTGATTTAGGAAGATCACTCATGAACCTTTAATTTCACCTCTAGTGGCATAAACCCACAATTATCACATTCATCAATTTAGATTAGGGTTTACCATATAAATCACATGAAATCATCATAATATCATTAAACAAAGCTAAATCAATCATAATTGGGTGTTATCCACTAGATTGGAATCACATCCAAACCCTACCCATAATACAAGCACAACCCTAGCTAGAATTGGGGTTTTGACTTAATAATTGGGGGAAACTATGGGGGCTCTATGGGTGGAAGAACCCATAGATGAATAAGCATAACATACCTTTAATCAAAGCCCTAGCACAAGCTCTCAACAATGGACTTTGTTCTTGACTCAAACTTCAAGCTCTATCTTCTTCTTCAATGAGGGTTTTCTAGAGAGAGAAATATTCTCTGGAGAGGATGAAGTTGGGTCTTCTTTGGATTCTAGGGAGAATGACTTAATTGAGGTAAACTTAGGTCTAATAAGCTTATATACTTGATAGGAAGAAAATAAAATAATGTAGGGTCAACTTTGGAAAAGAACTAAGGACCCTAAACGTTTTAACTTAAACTTTACTAGCCTTCACGACTTTGCTCGCCCTTTGCACCCTCGTGGCTCGCCAAGGGCACTAGGCGACTCGCCTAGTGGACCTTTGGCTCGCCCAATTTTCCAGTAGCTTACTAAGTTGAGGAGGCCTCTTAGGTGATGGGGGAGGCAGCTTGGCGATTCGCCAAACTGGTTGGCGAGCCCCGACTTAGCTCGCCCAATGAACAAGTAGCTAGGCCATGGGGACAGCCCACTAGGAGACCCCAAGTGCACTTTGGCGCCTCGCCAAGTCACTTGGGTGATCAAGCTGCTCACTCACCAAGAAGACCTATAGAAGAACAAGTTCTTTTTCACTCTACCTTGATAGGTTAGGTCCTTGCCCACTCCCTAGTGTAGACAACCCCACATGCTAAGACTTAGGTTAGTCTATAAGACTACGGGGTGTAAGACATGCCTTGATGTTCAACTACTAAACCCCTCATTCTATGCACGGAAAGTCTTATCTATGAATTAAACCCTCATACCAAACCTTAGAACCCTAACTTAAGGCCCTAGTTTAGTCTACTAGTATCCGGGGTGTTACAATATCTCCCCCTTGGGAACATTCTTCCTCGAATGACCATTCTAAACCCTTGTTAAAAGAAACAACTCTAGACTAGTAGCCCATCATGCATGCAACTTATGTAATGCACATAAACAAGGTGGAAAACTTCAATTCCCATCAAACATACTCAATGCAACAAAAGGAAGTAGGAACTTCATCAAACAACTCATTTATGCATGACATTCTCATAACTAGTCATATTCAAGGAGGAACTACCATCTCCTAGTCATAACATGCTCAACATACTCTCATGGAGCCCATACACAATTTATTCTCAAAAGCATTCATTTCAAGGAGGAAATCTTTCAACTCCAAAAACTAAAACATGCTCAAATACTCATCTCATGAAGTCTATATGCAACTATACTCAAATGCACTACAACATTAGGAAAAATAATGCATATAAGTAATTTCTAACAAGACCTAAGCATTTTCATGAACATGCACATAAGGAAATCATGGCAACACATAACCTTACTAACTGGGCACACTATCTCCCCCTTGGAAGTAAGCCTACACAAACTCTTCTAAACATAATTCATAACATAAGGCAACAATGAAGCATCATTCATATTAAAGACAACTTCAAGCCCATCATAACAAGTCACAAAAGACAAGAAATCTGGAAATTTACTAAAAAATAAACACATATCGGAAGGGACATGAGGAGATCACTCTTGATCATCTCTAGATTGGAGAGCATAAAATCTATTCTTCTTTTTAGCACTATTATCCGGACCGCTAGATGCAACTTTCTTATCTTCCATCCCCTTAGCCTTAAGAACCGGGCAATCTCTTATCTTGTGCTCCTCCTTCCCACACCCAAAGCAACCATTTATGCCGGCTAGGCACTTACCATAATGACTCCACCCACACTTGGAGCATGTAGAACTGGGATATGGAGACCCACTACCCTTCTCTTGGTCAAACCTAGGAGTGTTGGAAGAATCTTGACCGGAATACCTTGGTTTAGTCCTAAGCCTACCTTGTCCATCAGACTTAGCATTAGAAAAGTTCCCATCCTTGGTTCTAGCTCTTTTCATCTCCCTATTCATTTTCTTAAGCTTTTGCTCCTCAATTTATTGAGCATTGATATACCGTGAGTTTACGGTATTTCTAATACATTTCACTTACAAGTTGTGTGTGTCTAGGGCCTTT
>JAJOOR010021167.1:0-37981 GCA_036250505.1 Solanum acaule | reverse complement strand
ATATATATATATATATATATATATATATATATATATATATATATATGTTGGTACCTACTTTAACACCTACATAAGAGAACCCTTACGTCCCGACTTCAAGTTGAGAATGCAGAATTTAACAAAACAAAATGTGATGCCTTAATATAACAAGAATTAATCCAAAATTTTGTTTCAATAAAAAACTTATACAAACTAGTCTAAACAGGTACAAGAGCTTCTACGAAAATAATACACAACTTCTACCATAAGGAAAGAGGAATCGAAGGTATCGAAGATAATCTTCTTTACCTATGAAATATCACTGATCCAGCAACCAAATGATGTCAAGTGGAATAACAAGAATAGTATTAGTGCAAACAATACATACCGTAGGCATCATCGGCAATCCAAATCCACCACATAATATCATGTCGACAACAAGAAGAAATACAACTTGAAACTACACAACCCCGATCATTTAACCACAAACCTTAGTACCATTAGTACTACCTTGAAACTCAAACAATCTACATCAAGTTCACTACCCCATTCCAATTCAAACTTCATCACTAGAAGTCCACCCATCATATCCTGTCATAATCTGACCTCCTATCATACCAAGGCTTCCAAAGCCTACCCGTCTTACCAAGAACTAGAGTTACCTTACTGATTCCAATTTTGGACTCAGATTTACGCACTATCCTAATTAGCCAATCCACCACTCTCACTTAAGACCCCAAGCCAATAACCATAAACCTTGGTTAATTTAGTAAACCAACTGCAAGACGCTTAATAAAACACCTTGAATCAATCCCCCCTATCTGATATTTCCCAGACCACCCAATATAACAACACAAAGCAAGCTAGTAAATAAGCAAAACTCCCAGTCAACATCGTGACTTGATCATGCTCTATTTATACGAAATATGAACAGGTAACTACAACTTAGTAAAATAGATAACATACAATTATAACCACAATTATAAACATAACCCGGACTTCCAGTCCTCACTCAGACTTAATATCCACAAATAACATCATAAACGAGATTGCAACAAGCCATATATGATTTATCATACCTTTCAAGTGACCCGAACCACAAAGGATCCCTAAGACATCGTCAACAATGTTTAGCATGCAATCCTAGTCTACACAAGAACCATCTCCACATTCTAACATAAATTTTGGCCACTCTTGGATCAACATGTAACAATTACCTTACGAAGAATTAAACATGGTTCACTCATGGAATCCACACATAAAACAGTCAATGTACGAGCTGTGGTACCGGAGTCAACTGTTAGTAATTTGTACTGGCATAGCCTGAGCCAACCATTTATAGATATTATGTACTAGGCATGGTGCCCGAGAGAACCAATAATATATACCAGACGTGGTACTTGATCCAACCAAGAGTTATCATATACCAGGCATGGTACCTAAGCCAACTGATAATATGTACCAGGCGTGGTAGTCGAGCCAACCAAGAGATATCATATACCAGGTGTGGTACCCAAGGAAACCAATAAATCACATATATCACACAGTCACAACCTGAATACAAACAAACTTGTAAAACCCCAAGCAACTAAGACAAGTTTATTGCATGAGATTGACTACAAGATATCATTCACATCCATTCCTTTATTTTCTAAACGTTAATTACACAAGCATTACGTATGGACAATCATCTTGCATGCGCACACACACTATATAATTTCATCAATAAGTAAGGAACATAAATAAGGAATTACTTACAAAAGGTAAATACAATCACACTCTTTGAACTCAGTGAACCAATGTAGACTCTCATTCAAAACTCATTCAAGCCATACTGTGTTTTTTGAAAAAACAAGATAATCAAATAAACCTTAAAAAGACTATTTATTGATCCTGAAATTTTGAAATTTAAAATAAGAAAGCTATATGTAACACCTCATAACTATATTACTAAAATCTTAATTGGTTGTTGTAAGTGTATCAACTTGGGTCGGGTGATATACTACATGTTCATATATGTTAAGGTCCATTCCTAAGTATTAAAAGTACATTGGATGTAATTTAAGTTCATAATGAACCTTTAGCACAAAGTCGAGTTGAGAGGTTCCTTAATGATTAAGTTTTTTTATGTAAGTTCATTCAATGGTCAACTTCAATCAATCATATCTCCTATCATATGAAGAATTGTGTGGCTTAATACCAACAAGATGAAAGGACTTGAAGTATTCTTTCAACCGCTTTTGACTTCTCATCAATCCAAGTTATGTGCTTAAAAGCTATGCCCATTTTTCTGAGCACTGCGTAGTCTGTGCAAACCAGCACGCAAAGTGGACGTCCACTCCGCAGCCGCATGGCAAGGTCATTGTTTTATTAATGTTGCACGAACTACCATGGAAACTAAGCTTCAGCTACATGATCGCGCACATTACTTCAAAATTCTTTTAGTTTTCTCTTCTTTTTACGTTCTAGAAGGGATATTTTTGTGTTTTCTCATCCCATAACCCCAACCTATGACTATTAACTTTCCCAAAAGTACAAAGTCAATAAGTTCATTACTTCAACCATCTCATTTTTAAAAATTTCTATGCTCAAGAACATTAAGAAACACCAAGGCTAGGGTTCATTCTCCTATGTTTTTCTTAAAATTCGTCATTAAGATATGTAAGGCTAATCATAGTGATAGACTAACTTGGTCCTCACGCCCTATATCTGTAAGAGTTAAATCTAGGGGCATTTACCCAAGTTTTTCTGAACTTTGAATTGACATTCATTCCTTGTTATTTAATTCTGACTTTTACCATTGAGATTATAGTCATCATATATTTTTGTTCTTGAATTGTTGTTCATGCTTATTTTATCACATGAACCCTATTTAATTGAGAATTGTTCAAAGTGTTTTCACAATTATTTTCATTCACTGACTTCTAAAATAAAGTAAGTGCAAGGATTTTAAGTTTAAAGTTGAGAAGAGTTTTTAAGGGAACACTAATCGTTCCAAATGCACTATTTTGTATTCAGAAAGGTATTGTGAATTTAAGAAAAGCATAAATTGTTTCAGAAGAAGCTTCAATAAGTAAAGTAATACTCAATTTTCCCTAAAGAGGTCCTTTTGAGTACTAACTCAACACAAATATTAGTATGGGCATTATTGCGTGTTTTGGTAGTAGTATTTAGCATCAATTTGGCTACAAATTTGGATTACTCAAACGCAATAACTTGCGTAGCCATTGTATAGAATTGTGTCGTTGGTTCAGGAAACTCCTCACCCAGCCTTATTGAGATCTTCCAAGATGGATCATAATTAAGTTTTGTTGTGATATACTCTAAAAAGGTATAGGATGACTCTGCCAACATAGGCTAGACATTGTATTATCATGAGGCTCATAGTGATGGTTGTTTGATAGAGAAACTCCCCCAAGAAAAGGAAAATACTATTTTAGAATTGATATGCATTACCTTATTCATTTGTAAAGCTTTACTTGTTTTATTACATTGCATGTTATACTTTCAGTCAAGGTATTTTTAGTAGTCTTTCAGTTCATATACTATTTCATCCCCCTTTATTGCATACTATATATTCAATGTACTGACATCTTTCGACACTACTAACTTTATGATGCACATATGGTTGCTCAGGCTCATCAACAGGCGCTCTATCGAGAGCACTACCTCATCAGCCATTGGTGAGACCTCCTTGGTTTTGGGGGACTCCATTCATTATGCTTAATAGTAGTACTAGTCATTTAGTACTTTTAAGGTAGCCATGGGTCTTGTCCTGACACCTACTTTTAGTTTAGTAGAGGCTTCATCGATAAAGTTAGAGAGTCAGTTCTGTATTTCCCTTCGGATGTTTCAAACATATCCATTTTCTATATTTAGTATTTTCAGGAAGTGCATGTGATTTAGCGAAGTGCTTTTTTAATGCTTATCATTATTGTTGCTACATGTATGTGTTTAGTCTTCTGCCAAGTAGTCAGCCAGGCCAAGGCTTTACTTGGGAAAAGCAATGGTTTCCATGTGTCGGCCATGCCTAAGGTGTTGAGTCAGGGCGTGACACTGTAAGTTTGAGACTCTCCCAATGCTTCTCCTGACAGCCCTTCACAAATGTGACGGTCCATAACTTTGTCTATCATATGATCTACACAGAGTAATTAAGACCCTGTATTTCTGACGTTGTTCCTGATGACCCATCATATGTCTAATGGCCCATCACCACTACTATTAATTGAACATCAGAAATGGATTCAACTATGCAGGTGTGATGCTAGGCCTAAAGTCTTGTCGAAGACAATTATATTGGAAGCATAAGTAACTGTCATCACTCAATATATTAGTATGATTTTAATTTATTTCATATTTGTTTTTATATTTATCTATATACAAAAACAAAGATCAACAACCAATCATTAATCATCAAATGACTCCTAACATACTCAATGTTCAACCATATTAATCAATATCAAACTCTAAGTATGGGATCATAGATACTCCCCCTCCTTAAAGTGCTCTCATGCTATTGCACACATAGTAGTCAATTTAAACATCAATGAGAACTTCAACATACCTGATTTTTGAAGAATAACTCAAATGAAAATGAGTAATTGACGATCCTTTTTTAATTCAAACACCTCAGTGCACAAACATTGGTTGGTTGGAAGTGGTGGTCAATTTTGGAGACTCGAGGAAACAAAGAGAAATATATAATGATGGCTTTGATGATGGAATTTGGGAATTGTTGTAAAAACTATGTGATAGGTATAGTTTAAATGTGTAGTAACAACTATGGAGGAAGAAGGGGTCACGAGATTTTTGGGAAGAAGGAGCGGTGATTGCGGTAGTGAGAGAGGGAAACAAGGGTTGTGGAATAATTAAAATTAGGGAAGTTTGAATATACCCTATTTAAATTATAAGGGTGTGGGTTCGGGCCAAGGATTGGGTTAGGTCTAGGGGTTGGGCAAATAGAGGGATGGGTGTCAGTTTGGTTATTTGGGAATGGCTTGTAAGAAAAATTATTACAGTTCAGGAACTTACTTGTGTGCAACGGTGGATTTGACGGTCCCTCACACTTGTGACATTATGTCAGTTTCCCTTATCTCATTATTAGGCTTCCTAGAAGTGATGGTTTGTCTAATGGCCCATAGATGTTTGACGGTCCATTAGTCCCATTATCACAAAAGATCAGAGACTGCCTATTTCCTTTATTTCTAGCAGCAGGGTGCGATGGTCCGTTATATCTCTACATCAGAATATCACTCCCAAATTTTCTTATGTCTTAGTTCTACTAACTTGGCACCCTATCAAACAGATCAATCAAAATACAAAATATGTAACAATGGACATATACAAGTTTTCAGTTGCACCCCAACCAGTGCCTAATTCAACATCGCGACACAACTAAGGTACCTTCATTACTCATACTTCATCCAGGTACAAAAACTATATTATCTTAAATACATCAATCAAAATACAACATATACATCAATGAACATATACAAATTTTTTGTAGCCCCCCAACCATTTCCTAATTTAACGTCACGACACGACTCACGTCCTTTGATTACTCATACTTTATGAAGGTTCATAAACTCCATTATCTTTATCTCCTCTATACGTCAATGTAGTGCTTCACCCACTGGAAATTCACCTTGAAATGCTTATCTTTTTTATTTTTTCATTCCATAGCTCCACATTGATACACTTGTGCCACTCTAAATGGATCAGAACACCTTGAGGTCAATTTGCCTACAAACAACTGGAGCTTTGAGTTGAATAGTACACTGTCTTGATGACTGAATTTTCTCTTATCGATCCACCGATCATGGTACAATTTCATCCACTCCTTGTAGAGAGCAAACCTCTCATATGTTTGTCACTGGAACTCTTCCATCTCATTTATCTGTTCCAATCTCATACTTGTAGCCTTACTAAAACTAAACACTAATTGGTACGATGACATACCAATTGGCGGCTCGGAAGCTATCTGGTATGCCCATAGCCCATCATCTAACTTTTTTGTCTATTCGGTCCTATTGCCATTCATAGTATTCGTCAATATAGAGTTTATATCCATGTTGGACACTTCAACTTATCCACTCAGCTGCAAATGGAATTGGGTGGCCACTTTGTGCTACTTCAACCGTACTAAGCCAACAGTGTTTTGAAGACTTTGTTGCAAAAATATAACCCCTTCCCCTCATCAGCAATAATCACTCTAGGTGTTCCAAACCTAGAGAAAATATTTCTCTTCAAGCACTCTATAGAAACCTTGCAATCATTATCATCCAACACCACTGCTTCTACCCATTTGAAGACGTAGTCAACTGCCACTAAGATATATTTCTGCCCAAAGGAACTCAAAATTGGCCCCACATGTCAAATAGCTCCACCTCCAAGGTCGGGCTTATAGGCAACTCATGATGCCTTGATATATCCCCTTGCCTCTGGAATTTATCACATTTTGTAACCAAATAAAATGCATCATGATGTCTAGTGGGCCAATACTAACCATATTGGACACCCTACTGAGCAGTGCGAGCTCCACCATGGTGTCCACCAACTGGGGTAGAGTGACAAGACTCAAGAATACCGATGAGTCAGAGATTTTGACTCATTTAAGGCATGTTAGTTAATAAATAGCGTCCTTAAAACCTTTTTATGTCCACATCTAATAGTCAAATTTTTTTTGTAGCTATGAAGGCTTAAGTACAAGGCAAGGATGAATTCATGCAAAAAGAGGCCAAAAATATTGAAAAGAATGAAAATATGAAGTTGAAACTCTCCAAAAAGGCCTGACCTTGATGTAAATGATAGAGTCTTCTACTTAAATCTCAAGGAAGCTCAATGAGAAGAAGTAACAAACAACGATATGCCAAACCATGTCAGTGAGATTAATGTTGCTCACCAAAATTGACAAAATAACTAGGATAATTTGAAGGCCAAACGGGGTGAGCATAGGTGATAGTTGGTGACTTAGTGAATGTGAACGACGAGCTCCATCGGGAAAACCAATTGTGGTTCAAACACTTGAAGGATAAATCCAAAGAAGAAAGGGCAAGAAGAAGAACAAGTTGGTGACTTGCCAAGTGAGTGGGCGAGTCTGACTAACCTCACCGACAGAGTCACGTACTGAAATTTTTGTTGCATTTTGGGGAAAGTATAAATAGCTGAGAAGAAAGAGAAAAATCATCTTACAGTTTCTAAAATTGAGTAAAATAGAACATTCCAATATTGTTGTGCTAACAAAGCTTGTAATCAATCTTTCGGTGGAATTTGGAAGTGAGTTTCTAGATTTGAAGTTGTAAACCTGCAATTTGGATGGGTGAGAATGTTTTTGGTATAATTACTTTTAAATTTAAGCATGATTTGCTAAAATCCTTATTCTAGGGGTGTGCCAATGAAGTTGAATATTGATTTATTTAATTAAGTTTTTGTGTTTTGCACCTTTTTACACTAGTTTCTGTGGATTCAAAATGATTGTCATGTGTTAATTTATTAATTAAGGTTGCAAACTTTAATATACTATAGATCTTCATGTATTGCTTGAAAAAAGATTACATAAAGTGGTAGTTAGTTTGCTGCTTGCATATTAGTTTTGAATTCCATTTTTGCTTGAGAAAGGAATTTGGGGTTTCATCTCTAAATGCTAGACTTGCTCGAAAGAGAAGATCTATGTTAAGGTAATGGATTTGTTTAGTAGATTCCACATGGGAGTATATATAAAGAGCTATTATGATAAGCATGTTGTGATTGATAAATGCAATGTTTGCTTGAGATAAATATATCCATGAGTAATTAATGTTATTGAACAATAACATTGATCCATTATTTGAAATTGATACCCACTTCTGCACACTCCTAGATTGTCACTCCGCTTGCTTGGAAAACACTCGTTTTAGTTGAATTTGTCAAAAATAGTTTTTTAATAATCTTAATTTGTTATCTGGAATCATCCACACTTGTTACCATCTCAATACAATAAATTAAATCATATTTTGACTTCGTAATTAAATTCTTCCATATACCGCTCTCTGTGCGATCCGACCTACACCTCATTTGTTGGGTTATTATATTTCTAAGGGTCACTTATTCATTAAATTTTTGATGTGTAATTTGAGTGTTATAAAAAATTGAACCATTACCAAGGATCAAATCTGGGTCACCCGCGTGATAAGCATGAATACTTACCACTATACTACAACGGCCTCAAAAGCACTTCCTAGTGCCTAGCCCTTTTTATTACATTTTGTTGTTTTGTCTATTATATTTGAGTTGTTTAGATATTAACTTTTTATTTTTGTTTTGTAGTATACATAGTATTGTTGGTTTTTAGTTTCAAATTGTGGTGATGTTTTACTCTCTTTCTCTATTGCCCTGGATTCAGAATGGTAGTAATTAGTTTGAAGGATTGAAAAGATTGCACACTCATTGTGAATATATGAATATTTATCATGATTAATATCGATGTCTTGGATAGTGCTTTTGAACAGAAATATGTTGTGTTGATGTTTCGAGGAAAATTCAAATTGCATGACCTTGTATGATCTTCTAGCATCTCATTGTGATTAGTTTCGTGTGGATTTTGAGACTTGCAATGACCATTGCACGTTAACTTAATCTTGTAGAGTTATGCCCAATAATTGTGTTTGAACTGTCTTGTGTGGTGAGCATTACTTGAAATACATGTGTGTAGATTTATAGAATTTACCTTGTAGGTCTGATTGTTTAACTTTGGCAAATACAAGAAATGATCATTTACACAAGTTTTGAGTGAGAAAATAAGGGAGTAGATAGGCCGAGGGCACGAGAAGCAACACATGGTGCAATATTCATGTCAAGCTTGAGACGTCAAATGGCACCGAACAATATTCATGACTAGCTCGCAACTCAATAGCTTTCTATGTAAACTTTAGGCGTTCACGTCCATAAAGGCGGCATGCCATGCAACATCCTCAAGATACAACTATCACAAGTTTTAGGTTACACAGCCATCCAAAACTCCACAAGATTCCAACCACAATAGCTACCTTACTTTTAAGGAGTAAACCGTACAGTAGATAATACAACTTTTCTCGACAAAACATGGGCTTTTCGCGGCTCTCCTGGCCTATAGCGCCCTTCAACAGTCTGGGAACAAGTTCTATTCTACCGTTACCGTCTTACGTACTTAATTATTTCCAGAAGGCTATTGTAATTACGACAAGCGATGGAATGGTAAACTTACTATGTAGTTGTGTCAAAATGATTTTCATAAACTCAGAAAGCCATTGAAATCACTTACAGTCAAACTTGTCGGATATTGAAACTATTGAGACAATAAACAAGCATACTTGCCGAGTGTTTTCTCTTACCCTATTCTTTCAACTACCTACAGGACCGAACTTTCCATCCCCCCCAAGAGAGAAGAACAAGAGAGAGTTTTTAGCCAATAATCATTTTATTCATAACTGAAAAAATACACAAAAGTGTAGTAAAACTAAAGAGATTTTCTACGAAACAATCTCAAGACTCTAAGCTATGACTCTTTTTTTTCTCTAATCTATTTTCTAATTAAGACTTGGCCTCCCTTTTATAGGAGAAGGTGGCCTAATACAACCAAACCAAAATTAAAAACCTTATCTTACATGGCACACTATTCTAGTAATAGATAAGCCTTATCCTATCTAAAAATAGTAAACGATTATCCGGACTTACTATCTTTATCTAATATAATAAAAGACTACAAACTTTATTCAAATTGGGTTCCACTTAACATGTGCCTACTAAAAAAAAACAAATAAAACAAACTAAATTGTTCACATGTGACATCACGTACAAGTTGGTGGATGAGCAGCTTGTAGAAGACTCCAAACAGATGTATAAGCTACTTGTAGACATCTCTCAAGCAGGTGGATAAGCAGCTTATTTGCAAACTTTTCTAGGAAGTCTTTTGACAAACTTTGCTAGGAAGTTCAACAGTAAACCTCAGCAGGTAAGTGGTAATTTCTTACACATGTCATCAGGCGTCATTCGATTATCCAGAGGTTGAAGGTGTTGAAGGCGGGCTTGAATATCCTTCTTCTATCCACCAATCAAAACTATGCTTCTTCTTGTACAACTCCTTCTTTTTTAGGCTTCATTTGGTCGATCTGGTGAAGTACCTATTTCCGTTGGATGGTCCTACCACATTGTGAAGAAACGTTCAGTCTTATGCTAGTAATGGCTTGAGTAACTTCATACCTTGTTATAACACATGGGACTTGATATACTTTCACAGCTTGTCGGACTTTCTCCCAGTGGGGGTGGTTGTCCGTGTAGTTCCATCAAGCCCATTCTTTAGGCCATATTTCTTTTGGGATACACTGATTTTGCTCGAAGATAATTCGTTAAGCTTCGTGATATTCATCTTTCAAGGACAAAATAGAGACGGGAAACTTCTAATAGAAAGAAATTTCTGGTCTAGCTTGGACCTGATTGTTGATAATCTTCACCTCACGATGCAACATGAATATCTTAACCTCGTAGGAATTTTTGAAGCAATAAACCCACCAACTTCGTGGTCGGAACCACAATAGAAATTTTTGTAGGGCTGGTTGGATTCTATCAAAATCCCTAAACAAGTTGCACTTGAACTCTATAAAAATGTAATACTGGTGACATAAGTACCAGAATAACCATAGGAATTATTGTGGGAAATCATCTGCCAATAGAATGAACACATGGCAATATGGATACTACAGGTGGAATCCAAAAGGTTTGAGGATAGATCCTCCATACTTCTTGAATCCCTGGAGTTCATAATATGTCCTTCGTTCTATCATAATTGACGGATCAAAGGGGTTCCCAAATTGTGTGAATATTTTCGGTGGATACTCCGCCATCTCATTTGGGTTGATCCTTGGCTTTTTAAACATAAAGACTGTGTTTGCGGGATTTCTTATACGTTCTTCACCACCAGATATTTGGAATAACTTTGACATTGAAGTATATGGCTTGAATTGTTGTCTGAAAGCTATTTCTTTAGTTCTTATCTCAAGTCGATCCTTGAGATGTGTGTAGATGTTGAACCAAATGATGAGATCTCTTCCTGGAACCGTTGAACCAAGGAGTTTGGTCCAAAATTGTAACCCAGGAAAGAACTCAATTACGACCGAATGTTTTGTAATTAGCTTGGTCGTAAGGATTTCCTTTGATGGTGTACTGAAATTCTAGAAATGAGAAATCCATTGGTCATCAAGTAGAACTGCTGGGTTAAGAATGGATGATACAACTCCTGTATCCATAAATCTAATGACTTGCACATCTTTATCCCATTTTGAAAAGTAGATAGCCAATTGAACATGCAACATCCCTGATAATGGACGTCAGTATGAAAGGATGTATTGAATATGTAAGGCATACTATAACCATATGTAAAATGAGAGCGCATGTGAAACCAAATACAAATAGATAAGGATTAGAGACCACATTTGCTTATACTTGTGGAATCATGTATGTTACATTCTTTTCTTTACTTTTCTGTGTGTTATAATCTTTATAAGGCATATGATACAAATGACCAACTGATCAATGGTAGAAGAGGATGACCCATGCTACGCATTTTAACCCCTGGGATGTTGTCCTCATAATTCCACAAATTGGGATCGACCCATGCTAGGCATTTTCCCCTGGGCTGCCACCTATAATTATACAGATTGCTTCAGTTAAATTCTTTATCTTTGAGATTGTTGTTTTGATGTTCATAACTCTTTTGATATTACTGTTTTGGTCTTATCAAGTAGCCCAAACTTGTTGATCAACTACTAACGCTAGTTTTATTATTTACTCCATTGTAGATAAATAATCTGAAATGAAGACGGTTAACTATTGTAATATCCAATGTTGTACAACAAGGTATGTAAGGCTATTCGATTTCCTATTGCTTTTGCATGAATCCAACACTTGTATTACAAAGTTTGCTTTCTAAGTGCCCTTGGTAGTGATTGATCCATAGTGGAAGTATAAGATCACCAGTGTAGCTAATTATCTCATTCCTACTCCCTAGAGCGTTAAAGTGAGTACTCTAATATGAGTTTATTACTAGATGTATGTGCTTACTCCACCAAGTATTAGCATGCAAGGTTTAAATGTGTTGCATCGTCAAAGTGATAACCCTTGGCACATATTCCCATTATCTAAATCAAAATGATCCTAGATTGCACATGGTACATATGTTTATATGTTGAATAAACAATCTGCCCATATCTAGCCAACTTGCTTCAATTGTCTATTCCAGTATATGTCATCTTTTCACATGTTCATATGCTCCCTTTATTGGTTATTACTCCCATTGTGTTAGACTATAATGTTACCTCACAAGATCCCTGCTAGCTCTATTGTACATTTCATATGTACTTACTTGGAATATGTATTTGTCCTTAAGTTGAATCTGCCCACGTTCTCCCTTGGTTCCACGTTCATGTATACCTTGTATTTGATATTAGTTAGTGAGTATTTGGCTGTCATATTGAGTTCAAATCTCTTGGCTGAATGTTAAATGTCTTCACTTGATATGTAGCTTCAATTAGAGATGTCAAAATGCTTACTAAGTCATATAAGCTCCTAAGTATTATGTTGGTGTCACATTTGCTTCCCATGTCATTGTTATTATCGTAAGTCCATATTCATATGTCTTGTACTACTGGTCCATAGTTCCAAATCTCAACATTGATTATGACCGCCAAAACAACAATCTCAAAAGAGTTATGAACATCAAAATAACAATCTCAAAGATAAAGAATTTAAGTGAAGCTATTTGTATAATTATGGGTGGCAGCCCAGGGGAAAATTCCTAGTATGGTTCGATCCCAATTGGTATTGAAGGGTGGTAGCTCAGGGGCGAAAGACTAGCATGGGTCGATCCTAATTTGTGGAATTATGAGGACAGCATCCCAGGGGTTAAAATGCCTAGCATGGGTCATCCTCTGCTACCATTGATCACCTGGTCATTTGTATCATATGCCTTATAAAGATTATAACACACATAAAAGTAAAGAAAAGAATGTAACATACACGATTCCACAAGTATAAGCAAATGTGGTCACTAATCCTTGTCTATTTGTATTTGGTTTCACTTGATCTCTCATTTTACATATGGCTATATTATGCCTTACATATTCAGTACATCCTTTCGTACTGATGTCCCTTATCGGGGACACTGCATTTCATGTTGCAAGTACTGGTACTCAACCAGTAGATCTCTCCAATAGAAGAACATGGTACTCAGTAGTTTCTGGTGAGCTCCAGGTTGATTCAGAGCTTTGCTGAGTCTTTACTATGTGTATTTTGATAGTTGTACAATCATTCATTCCAGTAGAGGCTTTGTAGGCATTGTAAAGCTATCAGATGTATTCATAGTTTTACTTGTCATGTGTATCGGTTCAGCTAGTTGACATGTGTTATATATGTAGCTTATCATTAGTAAATCTATCTGTATAGTAGTTCATTCTCTCCTCATTGGTCACTTGTAAAACATGTGTTCATACGGTTCTTGTCCGCCTCACCTAGGGTTGGGGTGTGACATTATATGTCCTCATGTTGATTTGAATTTTGTATGATGATTGCATATTTAACTTCATGAGGTGAATTCACGAACATGCTTAAGTTTTGACTATGATGAATTAACATGTTGGCTCCATAATCGAAAAACAAGAAACACCCTGAAGTTGATCGAAATGTTCATCAATTCTCGGAAGAGGATACTTATTCTTGATGGTAACCTTGTTCAACTTGCGATAATCTATGCACATTCTAAGGGAACCATCCTTCTTCCTCAGAAATAAGACAGATGCGCCCCAAAGAGAGACACTTGGTCGAATAAATCCTTTCTCTAAAAGATCTTTCAACTGCTCTCTTAACTCTTTCAACTCTGTTGGTGCCATCCTATCTGGCAGAATAGAGATAGGACAGGTATCTGGAATGACATTTATACCGAAGTCTATCTCTCTCTCAGGAGGGACTCCGGGTAGATCATCTAGAAAGACTTCTAGCAACTCTTTTACTACTGAAACTTGCTAAATAGGAGGTATCTCAACACTAGAGTCATTAACTCGGACTAAGTGATAGACACACCCCTTAGAAACTAACTCTCTTGCCTTAAGGTATAAAATAAAACGACCCTTAGGCACTGATGAATTGCTTTTCCACTCTAAGACTGGCTCATTTGGAAACTGAAACTTGACAACTCGAGTTCTACAATCAACTTAGGCATAACAGGCATGAAGCCAGTCCATACCAAGAATGACATCAAAATCTACCATGTCTAACTCAATTAAATCAGCCATGGTACTCTTGTGATTGACGGAAACAAGACAATCACGATAGACTCCCTCTGTTAGAATAGACTTACCAACAAGTGTAGAAACACTGAATGGTTCACTAAGTTGATCAGGAATAACATCAAAATTCATAGCAACATATGGAGTTACAAAAGATAAACTTGCTCATTTGTCTAGCAAAGCATAAACTGTAAAGTCAAAGACTTGGATCATACTAGTGACAACATATGTCGACTATTGATAGCATATAAGCGGTTTGTTCCTCCGGAAGTAGCCCCTCTAGGTGCAGCTCTGTTTGGTGGAGCAACAAAAGAAGACTGGACTCTATTGTCCCCATTACTATTACCCTGCTTGTTCTTTGGACATTCTCGCATGAAATGCACATTTTGACCACACTTGAAACAACCAGTGGAGCCCTTACAACACGTACCTGAGTGGTTCCTACCACACTTAGTGCAGGCAGGAGTCTTACTACCCCCTTGCGCCATGCTACCCTGAAAATAAGCAGGTTTAGCTATGAAATTCTGACTATTGTACTCACTTTTGTTCTTAAGTGCAGGTGCACTAGCACATGATTGAGCAGGTTCCTTCTGTTTCTGTTAGAAGGATAACCGGTTGGCATTACTCTTCTGCTGCCCGGACTCATTCCCTGTCTTAGCCTTCTTATTCTTAAACTTCTCTCTATCCCTCAGCTTCTCTTCCTCAACCTGCTGCACATAGACCATCAACCTTGAGATATCCATGTCACCTATCAGTATTGCAGCCCTACCAACCTTACTCGACAGACGAGACAACCCAACAACAAACAAGCTCATTCTACTCCTCACGTCCGCAACCATCTCCGGAGCATAACGGGACAGTTGGGTGAACTTCAACCCATACTCATGAACACTCAAAGAATCTTGCTTAAGTGTGAGGAACTCTCGTACCTTTGCCTCTTTCAGTTCTCAGGGAAAGAAACGCCCCAAGAAAGCCTCCTCAAAATAAGCCCAACTCACAGGTGGTGCATCATCAGCACTACCCTCTTTCCACTGATCAAACCAAGTCCTAGCAATATTCTTCAGTTGATATGCAGCTAGTTCAACTTGCTAGGTGTCGGCAACATGCATGACCTCAAATACCTTCTTCAGTTCCTCAATAAAATTCTCTGGATCCTCAATAGTGCTCGAACTAGTGAAACTTGGAGGATTCATCCTCAAGAACTCTCAGATCCTAGAAGTATCAGCCACTTCCTATATAGCTCCTCTTTGTTGCCCAGCTTAGTTGTTCACAACTTGGCTCAACATTCGGATAGCCTCACAAAACTCAGCATTGGTAACTTCTCATTGAGGTTGCACTTCAGGTGCATTTGGTAACTCTTGTTCCTCAATATTACGTCTAGTAGGCGACCTCTGATAGCTCTTGATAGAGGAATGGTTATCTGAAAACACGCGCAGGCATGAATTAGAAGGAAACATTTTAGAGATCAAACTCTAACGCACGAAATGAGTATGAAAGAAGTGAAGGAATTTCCTAAATGTTGCAGCCTCTTAATTATAGATGTGGCGCACTTCACACCAATAACTAGGACTCTACATACATGGCTTTATAGATTCCCTAGGACTCTTGAACTCTATGTTCTGATACCAAGTTTGTCACGCCACAAGCCTACACCCTGGGCGGGACTGGCACTCGAGAACCATTGCTAGCCCCAAGCGAACCCTTGGCCTGGTTTACTTAACTCAATGGAAGACTCTATGCATAATAATAATGATCAAAAGCACTATACTCACTTAAATTATAAAATACTGAGAATGCTTAAAGGTCAAACATTCAACTTGGCCAAAATGGCAACTTAAGTCTTAACATATGAAATGACAATGGATGGACTAAAGAAATAACATCTAACTGTCTATGAAGCCTCTAAAACAACTGAGATGAATGTCGGGACAAACCCCACGACATCCTAATGAACTAACAAAGTAACTGAAATCAATAAAAGGAGTCCTCCGGAATGATATGTAGCTCACCAACTGACTCTGGAGTGCTCACTGGATCAATGATGCACTGGATGCCGATCCTAGTTACTTGTGTCTGCATCATAATAAGATGCAGGCCAACAGGCATCAGTACATTGAATGTACGAGTATGCGAGTTAGAATGTTAAACACAATATAGGCTTGAAAAGAATCTGAAGAACTTACCTGGCTCGGCTCAGCTCAACATAACTGAACTCATTTCAATATAAAGCAGCTTAAAACAAGTAAAATATAAAGAAAAGTTGTTTAAAACATGATTTCAACTCTGTGTGTATGCCAAGATACATATAACTCTGAAATGTATGTAAAAATACAATAAACTGTGTAAGAGCTATTGTGATAAGAATACAATTACTTCTGTGGGAGTTTCTCTAACCGACAACTATCACGTAAGAGCTATTGTGATGATACAACGTTTTGCCTCACGCTGCCAGGGCTGTCCTATACCTTGCCGAGGGTATAGAACCTAAACTACTAAGTGGATCCACTAGTCTATGCTAAAAAGCACTAAAGGAATCATCTAAAAAGTATGACCCTTTTATACCCATGATGGCTACATGGTTTATCGGGGCTCTGACTTGTCTGAACTCTCCCCTATATCGGTGCTCAATACTACTCCCAAAAAAATGATATTAGCTCTTATGTTTAGAACATACTTCTTTCTATGATTTGATATTAGTGCTCAAAAACTTAGCTCAAAGGCTATCTTGGAAATCAAAGTTTCTTCTCTTGCTTCATCTAGAAAGCGATTACTCTTTTTCTGAAAACTAGCCCGAAGGCTCTTTGGAAATCGAGGTTTCCTTTGTTGTTTTAATATGAAAACATTTTAAACCATTTGGGAATACATAGTCCTCATATACTTTTGAAGAAATGAACTTCATACTTTACTCTTTAATCTTACTCAACTTGAACTTTAAGTCTTAAAACAAAGTTAAAACATTTGGAAAAGACTTTTTGAAAACTTTAAAGAACTTCACTTGACTTGCTTCTTAAATTCTAACTTGACTCTTAACTTTCCTTGAATTGAATTATGGATTCAAGGATTGTGATTTGTGATAGGAAATATATCATGATGTTTAGGAATGATTTTAGATAGATAAACATGAGAAAAGATCAAGAAAACATTGTTTGAGGTTAAGTCCGTGACGCGGAGAAGTATTTAAATTTTTGGTTAGAAAACAACTTTTGAGACAGAACGGTCCGTGACCGCTCCGCTCCGCGAAATGATTTTTCGCAAATCTGGGGAGCAATTTTGCGACGCGGAGGCACTGCCCAGATTTTGCCTGATAAAATTTCTTCTTCGTTTTTCAGCTCTTAACCCTCTTAACTCCATTAGTTCTTTCCCCAAACACTGAGAATCATCTATACCCTCAAATAACATCATATTCCACTCAAAAACACAACTAAAAACGTGAATCAATCTCAAGAAAACTCCAACAACACAACCCACATGGATTCAAACGAACTTCATCAAGAATTCAAGGGATTTACTTTCAAATCAATATATTTTGCTGAAATTGAATCAAGTTGGGCACGTGGGTGAACTAACCCAATGCTATATGATCTCACATACCTAGTAGGGATCACCCCCGAAGAAATCCACAAGCTAAACTCGACGATCTTGACAAATCTTGCTTCTCTTCTCCTTTCTCCTCTTCTTTTCTCTTTTCTCCAAGCCCTAGTGTATTTTGGTAAAAGCATAAACTGATCTAATTCTTATTAGACCATAACTTAATTACCAAAAACGAAATAAAATAATTGGGCAAGAAAAAGACCAAACTACCCTTTCAAAATCCTGACTGAACTTTCCTTATTCCAATAGCCCAACTTCCAAAGGAAATAACTCACTCATACGAACTTGGAATCGCGCAAACTCAGCAGGGTTGGAAAGATCATTCCAATAGCTTTCCTACCATATCTAGAATACCTCTAAATCATCCTGAGTTAGAAGTTATGGCCATTTGAAATTGGCCAAAACTAAACTTATTCTAACTTAACAAAATTTCCAGATTTTTTTCATTCTTTCCAAAAGTGACTATTTCCAATTATTACCTTCTTCCTAGTTATTTCAAATTGCGAGATGTTACAATATCTCCCTCTTGGGAACATTCGTCCTTGAATGAGATTACTCTTACAAGGCAAAGGGTGTAACATGCAACATTTAGTTCAAACACCCACAAGCAAATGCAAAACAACATGCCAACTTATAAATAAATACTAAGAAAGGATTAGTACCTTAATTCGGAACTTCTCCGGATTCGAAGAGATGTGGATATATCTTCTTCATATCCTCCTCAGCTTCCTAAGTAGCTTCTTCAACAAATTGGTTCCTCCAAAGGACTTTGACTGATGCTACCTCTTTTGTTCTCAACTTGCAAACTTGGCGATCTAGAATTTGAACAGGAATCTCCTCATAAGATAAGCTATCCTTGATTCCAATGTCAGTTGGTATGATCAATGAAGGATAACCCATGCACTTCATCAACATGGAGACTTTAAATACCGGATGAACCACTGCTAACTCTTGGGGTAGCTCCAACTTATAAGCTACATTGACAATCCTCTTGGATATTCGATAATGTTCAATATACCGGGGACTAAGCTTCCCCTTCTTACCAAACTTCATAACACCCTTCATGGGTGAAAATTTTAGGTATACCCAATCATCTACTTCAAACTCTAACTCCCTACTCCTAACATCAGTGTAGGATTTCTAACGACTCTGCGCCGTTTTCAACCTCTCTAGAATCATTTTTACTTTCTCCATAGCTTGATAAACTAAATCTGGTCCTATCAACCCTGCTTCACCAACTTCGAACCATCCAATAGGAGATCTGCATCTTATCCCATAAAGGGCTTCATAAGGAGTCATTTGGATGCTGGAGTGATAACTATTGTTGTAAGCAAATTCAATAAGAGGTAGGTGGTCATCCCAATTACCTTTGAAATCAATCCCGCAAGCCTTCAACATATCCTTTAAAGTCTGAATAGTGCGCTCTACTTGACCATCTATTTGAGGATGAAAATCAATACTAAAGTTCACCTTTGAACCCAAGCCTTTCTGGAATGACTTCCAAAACTGTGGAGTAAATTGTTCACCTCTATCTGAAATAATGGAGACCGGAACCCTATGAAGTCTTACCACCTCTTGAAGATACAACTTAGCATAGTCTTCTACCGAATGAGTAGTCTTTACCGGCAAAAGGTGGGTTGATTTTATCATTCTGTCAACAATCACCCAAATTGAATCATGTTGCTTGCGAGACCTTGGTAAACCTGTGATGAAATCCATATTAATCATCTCCCACTTCCATTCCGAAAGTTTTATATTCTGAGCCATACCGCCTAGCCTTTGGTGCTCTACTTTAACGTATTAGCAATTCGGTCACTTAGCAAAAAATTTTACAATGCCCTTCTTCATGCTACTCCACCAATAAACTTCTCTCAAATCATGATACATCTTTGTGGAATCCAGATTAATGGAATATCTGGAGCTATAAGCTTCCTCCATGATCCTCTCTTGGAGTCCATCCACCATTGGTACATACAATCTACATTGATATCTCAATACACCATCTCCCCCTTGTTCAAAAGCAAAATGATTTTTCCCAAATCTGGGGAGTAAGTCCGCGATGCGGAGGCACTGCCCAGATTTGCTCGATGAAATTTCTTCTTCATTTTTCAGCTCTAAACCCTCTTAACTCCATTGGTTCTTTCCCCAAAACACTTAGAATCATCTATACCCTCAAATAACATCAGATTCCACTCGAAAACATAACTAAAAACGTGAATCAATCTCAAAAAACTCCAACAACACAACCCACAAGGATTCAAACAAACTTTATCAAGAGTTCAAGGGATTTACTTTCAAAATCAATATACTTTGCTGAAATTGAATTAAGTTGGGTGCGTGGGTGAACTAACCCAACACTATGTGATCTCACATACCTTGTAGGGATCACCCCCGATGAAATCCACAAGCTAAACTCGACGATCTTGACGAATCTTACTTCTCTTCTCCTTTCTCCTCTTCTTTTTTCTTTTCTCCAAGCCCTAGTGTATTTTGGTAAAAGTGTAAACTGATCTAATTCTGATTAGACCCTAACTTAATTACCAGAAATGAAATAAAATAATTGGGCAAGGAAAAGACCAAACTACCATTTCAAAATTTGGATTGGACTTTCCTTATTCCAACAACCCAACTTCCAAATGGGATAACTAACTTATACAAACTCAGAATCGTGCAAACTCAGCGGCATTGGAAAGATCATTCCAAGAGATTTCCTCATATCTTAAAGTACCTCTAAATCATCCAGAGCTAGAAGTTATGGACGTTTGAAATTGGCCAAAACTCAACTTATTCTAACTTAACAAAATTTCCAGATTTCTTTCATTCTTTCCAAAATTGACTATTTCCAATTATTAGCTTCTTCCTAGTTATTTGAAACTGCGAGATGTTACAGTGAAACTTCGACTGTCTGATATGGCCTTACTAAAACAAGCATAACTTTTTACTCTAACCTCGAAATGGAGCAAACTTGGTGGCTTTGAAAAGATGACTCGTAGAACATTAATTTCTTATGTTTTGAGAGATATGGTCATCTGATGTTAACCGAAGAAAAATCTCATATTGAAACTCAATCGGTAAGAAAGTGTTCAATTATACTTTGTGCTAGGGGATTATAGTGACCTTAGTTCGTATCCAAAATCATTCCCATATTTAAAGAATTTTGCTTAACTTTAAAGCTGACGGGTGATATGTAAGGACCCCTAAATGGGCAATACAAGTCACCACGGGCCATCTAGTGCCTCGTCCAGGTGACTAAAATTTTGGAAGCCCTAGACGGCTGGGCTACCTCCCCCAAATGGGTTGTGGACCCCTAAAGGTACCATTTAGGGTTTCGTGAAGGGTCCATGGTCCATTTTGAGTTTGTGGACTTTCCTGTTAGCCCTCTTTAGCTTTTATGAAATTCAAGGGGTTAAACGAACGATCCAAAGTTTAAGAGTAGAGTTGCGAGGTTTTATTAGAATGATTTGGGTCTTAGCTTTGAAATCTTTGGGGTGTTACATTATATAATATTTTCAAATTATCACTATAAAAAAATGCTATATAGGCCAAAATTACTAATTTTGATAAATTTTCCTTTTTAGTTTATTTGTTATAATAACAGAGGAAAATGATTATTTTAAATTATAACACCTCGGTTTCGAAAAGGGTAGGATATCAACATTCTTCAAGATCTGGTGCCTGTCCAGACAGAGCAACCTACGGCCAGTAGAGTGACACATGGACTGTAGGTCGGTGTCGTGGATGGCCAGCCCTAGATCCCAAAAATGTCAAGTCTCAGTACTTTTTCGATGGTTCACCAGGATGGTCTGTCATTCAATGCACAACCGCAGATGGGCCTCGTAGGTGAGTCATAAAATAAGAGAAATTTTAAGTTCAAGAGTCGAGACCCACGAACGAGACCCACGACTCAACAATAGAACCACAGTCCTTAGGTGGGTCCGGTCAGTCGAGGTCCAAAGACTAAGGTCTCTAAACCCATCGATGGCCGACCAGGACAGTCTATTGGTGGAACCACGGACCGTAGGTCCCCACCGTAGAATGGTGTCGACAGTTATATTCTCAAGGGCTTCTTGGTCGTTTCCTAATTATTCTATCCTAATACTATGTCGTTTTACCCTTACCTAGAAGTCCTATATAAGTGTTTTTAACCCTAAATTTCCCCAATTTAAATCATTCTCTTAAACTCCCAAAAGAATAACAAGTCCTCCCCTCCAAAATATTTTTCTCTCTAGAAATCTTGAAAAAGAAGGAATCAACCTAGGGTTTCAAGTCAAACCTCCAACTCCACCATTGAAGGTAAGCTTTTGGCATTAAGGTATGATAGTTTTCGTCCATGGAGCATTTCCCTCTATGGAGTTCCTAAATTCTCCAATTTACAAAGTTAGAAATCCCCAATTGAGTTAGGGTTTTCTTCTATGTCATGGGTTCTTTTAAATGTTGATTTAATTGATTGATTTATGAACTTTCATGCATGAATTGATATAATCTCATGATTTGTAAGATGAATCCCCATGAACCCATGCCTAACACTTATCTCTAGATATTGATGTTTGTAAGTGGGTTTTGAATTATGAAAGGTGAATTATGGAATTATGCATGTTCTTATGAAATTGATGAGATATGATGTAGATTGCTAGATAGTAAAAGCATATATGTTGTTGTGGTTAATTGATGTGAAAGGATTGCTTACATGACTACCTCATGAATGTGGAGGGTTTTCTCACATAAAGGATTCTAAGGTTGAAAGGTCTTTTCACCTAAAATGAATCAAAGTTAAGGAGCTATTCTAATGAAACCTAGCTTGGATTGGTAGTCTAAATCACACCTTTCCATAGATGATATATGACTTAGCTTGGATGGGTAGTATCACGTGCCATTCCATGGATAATGAAGATAAGTTAAGAAAATGACTATTCCATGTAATTTATATGCTTAGCACCGAGAGGATATTGAGATAGAAGCTCTCCCGTTAATAGAGACCGGGTTTATAGTAGCAATCTCCTTATCCCATAACTATGTGAGGATTATTGTCTTATATAGACATTAGCTAGTTGATCCACAATATCTAGGAGTTCATGGTCTTACCTTGGTAAGTTGGACACCCCTTTTTGGTATGGGGCAGACACCGGATTCCGTGTTGATAGCTCACATGGTCTTATATGCCAGTTAAAGGTAAATCTCCCACAATAATGAACTAAGATTACTTCTAGAAATATCTCACAAAGGCTTGAAAGATGATAGCTTGCATCGACCATGTTTTATGACTTATGCTTCTCACTCTTTTATATCATGTTTTAGCTTGGTCATTGCATGTCATGAAAAGCTCTTTTTAAATATGATTTTATATGTTTTATGCATGGCTATCATACTTAGTGCATTTTTGTACTAACGCATACTCTTGCCTACATTTCTTATCAAAATGTAGGGTCCAACGTTCTAGGTTCGAATGTCTATGGCTAGGGATCGTTATTAGAGACTTGAGGATTGGTGAGTCCTCATACATTCGAGGATCGAGCCTTTATTTCATTATGTCATTTCATTTCAGTTTTTGGACTTGAAGTACGGACTACGTCCCAATCACTTCTTATGTACTTGATGGCTTATGTCGATGTTTAGATTTTTGCTTCATTTTCTTAAAGTCTTATATGTTTAAACTCTCTTTTAAATTTTATATTTCTATTATCTTGTAATATGAAAGCTAAGTGACTTATATGGGTCCTATAGGGGTCTTGTACGCCATGTTACGCCTAGGGGCTACCTTGGGTTGTGACATAAAGAGAGCAGAACATTCAGGGGGACATGTCTTGATGATATAATGTGCACTCATTTAAGAAGATACAAACAATGCTATAAGACAAAGTCATGCCTTTTTAATAATTATCTACCATAATTTAGTATTTTTCTAAGTTATGTGTTTAATTATAAGGCTTAACGAAAATATATATATTTAATTAGCCTCTAACCTTATGTATGTTTTGATGATATATTATGGAATAGCAATTTAGAGCTTCTGGAACTACATTCTACCTCTTTGGGTGTGTTCAGAACAGATGAAAATAAGTGGGCTACTTATTTCTTTTTATTCGATAGGTATGTGAAAAAATATTATCCTAATGTATTTGTATATAATCTAGAGAAATAATAATGGAAGTAAGGTTGGGTCCGGGTATGGGTGTAGATGGCGGATACAAGGATGAGGTGAGAATGAGCTATGTGGGAGGGTGAGGAGGACATAATCAATGTGGAATGCATCTTGTTTTACCTGCATACATTAGAAGAGTTTTTCTCTTTCTTTTTTTGTTTTCATATTCAAGGAACCTTCTTTCCAAATTAATCTTACCAATCCTTTTCTTAGGTTTCCCACTCATTGTCCGGAGCCTACATTGGAGAACTGCAGGGCCCATTTAGGGGTAATGCTCCCCACAAGATTTTCTCCATACCCAATGCTCGAACTCGAGACATCTAGTTAAGGATAGAGCAGTATCACCATTGCACTATAATCCATGTTGGTGACATTCTACCTAGCGAATATGAAAAATTTGAAAAATAGTTTTTGAAAACTGTTTTCCTCCATATAAAAAATTATCCCCTTTTTTTGTTTCATACCTAAACTATTGGATTGCAACTTCATACCTAAACTATTACACATTATTTAGAGAAACACACCTGTGTAATACTTCAATCTCTTTTTTTATTTTAAAAAAAACTTGCCACATTACATTCCACGTGGATAAAAAATTTTGCATTGACAAAAATTAAATAAACTATTAATATTAGTTAAAAGTCAAAGAATAAAGTATCACTAATCTAAAAAAGAATTTGATTCTTTTAAAATTTAAAATTTAATATTTTTTCTTTAATTGATTAATTTCTTTATATAAATAAGATTTTGACTAAATTAATTAGGTTTGACTAAACTATAGACAACTTTTCTTACTCCTTGTGCCATATCTTCATGTATTTATTTTCATCTCATCTCCATTTAATTTATAATATTAATGCAATTGTTAGTATATGTAAAATGAAAAAAAAAAAAGTAACTATTCTTCACATAAAAAGGCAAAATGAATTAATTGTGTGGTAGAAAGTCTATTATGGGTTGATTGTTTAACTGACCTTTGATGGAAAATTACGAGAAAACATATGTCCTATATTTACTTTATAAACTAAATTTTTATTATTATTTTATTTTTTTATAAGATATCTTGATGCTTCTCATTTTCAGAAACTTTCTGTAGAAGATTCAAAAAAAAAATTAAAGATGGGAACATTTGTTTAAAGTTCTCTTTCTCCTTGTGTTGTTGTCCATTGGCAATGCAGGCAACAATTCTTTAATTTCCTCCTAGACTTCTATAGTTTTAATTTAGTGTTTTATACATAAATTCTTTATATCTATAAAATCTCTACTAATTTCTTTTGTCTATCTTTGTTAGTTTCTAGCTCCTAATTTCTTCTAGAAGAGCTTACTAAATCCTGGGAGATACACCTATATTGGATGAAATATTCTTAAGGATAGTGTTTGACACACCTGAAAGTTTGCTGAATTTCATAAGTACCCGTAGAGAAGGGATTTTCTGTAAGATTTTCAACCGTCTTAGATGTATGTGATACGATATATTAAATTATGAATCAATTAACATGTCTGATTTGGTTTCTTTAGGTAATATATGTATTATATTTGAATTATTCTTAGAAGGATATCACCCTAAATATAAATAAATTAAAGAATTTTTTATATTCATAAGTAAAGTGATTAAAAGGACAGATATCAAGTAACCATAAATTATGTATAATTATTCATATATAGTAAGGATTCAAATTAAGTTTTATTAATAAATTGTCTCAACCCGAGAGCACCCCCTAGTCGTAACATGGTGTACTCAACCCCGAAGGGGTCTAATTCAAGCCTCATAGCATTCATTCATCGCATAGGTAATAGAAATCGTAAAGAATTTAAAACTTTTCATTTAAAACCAACTATTCAAGACTCATTTATAAAGCAGTGGAATATTAAGTCTCACATGGACATCTTAAGACAAACTTTAACAAGCTAGGGTCACGACCCTTTACAATCAAAAATACTAAAATGTTTATTACAAAAGTTTCAAACATGAAGAAACTAGAACAATAGAAATCCTTGTCCTCGAATACATGAAGACATACCAAGTCTTGGAGGAAACTCTATCCAAGCACTTCAATTCTAGCTAGGAATGATCACTTTCCGGAACCTACACTTGTAGTAAAAATAGGAGAAATATGTGTTAACACACAACAATGTACTAAGTATGATGACCATGCAAAAACATGCTAAAAAGGGACATTTGTTGAAAGTCATGCTTTTATGCCATTTTAGTAAAACTTCATGAACATTGATACAATAGGCATAATATAAGTCACAACCATCATACAAAGTCACATACTTCACAATTAAGAAAAACCACATATATACCTTTACCTTTACCTTGAACCTCCACCTCAAGTAACCCTCAAGCTACACCTTGTACAATGTATGGGTAGCGTCCCATACCACCACCCACACCAAGGAACCACCTTAAGGTCACCAAAAGTGAACTTACCACTCATCCTTTCTACCTTTACACAATAAAGCATATAAGACACATAAACATTACATGCATCACATCATCACATTAAGACCAACATCTAAGACAACTCTAAGTCATACTTGTGCATTGTGCAAGTAGCATCCCATACTACTACTCACACTAAGTACTCCTTTGAAGTCACCATAGACAAGGCATCTTCATATACAATAAGACATGACAAGGAACTAACTCATATACGATCCAAGTGTAGCATGCATCATTTACATTTAAGCATATAAGCATTTAAGCCAACATTCTTCATTAACATCATTACATCAAGAGCACCTTCATTCATTAGACATTTAGACCAACATTCTCATAAAAGTCATCATAAGATCCCATTCATTTCATTAACATTATAAGGAACACACCATGACCTCTCTCAAATGCCTACTTGTGCAATGCATATATGGTGTCCCATTCCACCACCTACCCTAAGTAGTACATCATTAAGAGACCATAGTCCATCAACCATTATTGTGGGGGTTAGCCTTAACCGACATAGACCATAAGGGCTTGACATGGAATCCCGGTGTCTACTTGCCTAAGGAAGGACCATTCATTTTAGCTTAAGTGGATCCACTAGCTATAGACCTACGTGGGCACATATTTATGGAATAGGGAGATTACTACTAGATACCCTACCTCAACTCACGGTTGAGCATTCATCTCAAGAGGTTGCTACTAGATACCCCGCCTCAACTCCCAGATGAGTATCCACCCCATTCCATATCTTCTCGGTGCTTAGCATTATTCCCCACGGAGTATTTGACATTCATTCATTAAGGGATAAGAGATTTCTACTAGATACCCCGCCTCAACTCATGGATGAGTATCCATCTCAAACCCAACATTCATTAAAAGGAGATATAAAGATTGTTACTAGACACTCCGCCTCAACTCTCAGATGAGCATTCATCCCAACCCAATGTTCATTCATTGGAAAGCTCATAGATTTGAAGATTAGAATAGCCTTTCACCTAAGAACCCCCTTATTGTGAGAAAGTCCTTTCATAACAAGTCATTACATTCCTTAGATTACAATATGAGAATAGCCTTTCAAATAGTACTTCACATTCATTAACATTGTCATTAGCCTTCATTCATTCATTCATTCATTCATGTGTGTTTGTGTGTGTGAGAATAGTCTTTCACATAATCACCATCATTTACAAGTGTTAATAGAGAGATAACATTCAATCCTAACACAATTAGCTTCTAAACATGATCATGACTCATTCCTTTAGATCACACACATGCTTCACATCACATTTATATATACAACATCATGATAATACTTCAATTCATCAATTTATGCCTTCAATGCCATGATCACAATGTACATAGTAAGTAAACACCTCCACCTTTCAAGTGGATCAACAATTCAAGCACAATTCTACATTAACATGAACTTAGGTCAAACTTGTCCTTTCAAGGCTATGATCACAATTCCTCAATTCACCAACAATTCACCATAATTAGACATAGATAATGATACAAATCAATAATCTAAATCAATCTACACATTAATCCATCATCATTCATTCATAATCAACAACCCACTTCATAAGGCCAAATTTTGGAATTGAGAGAAATCATGGGTTCATAGAGTTTTTCATTTTAAATCATCAATTAAACATCAATAAAATCATAACTTGTCTTTTGAAAACGTTTGATGCAAGAACCCATGAGATTGAGTAAAACTTAGGGTTTTTGTGTAACTTGAAAACCTTGAAAACTTCTTTGAAATTGACTCTAGGGTGAAAGCTAACCCTAGATGAAGGATCACCATACCTTATACTTGAAGAATCCCATGAAATTGAAGAACAACCACCTTGAAATCCCCAACCCTAGCTTGAACTTGACCTTGATCTGCAATGGAGTTTCTAGAGAGAACCTTTTTAGGAGGGAAGGGTTTTGATTTTGGGAAATATGAATAAAGAATCTAAAAATAGGATATTAATTTTTTAATACTCTTAAAATACCTAAAAACACTTAAAATAACCGTCCACATTCTAATTGGGACTTGGGGTGAATTTACCAACTCACCCTTAGCTCTGTCGAGACTGCACCAGAAAAACAGTGCCCATTCACGCCCTGGAGTCACGGACTGTGAGTCCATTCACAGACCGTACTGCTGGTCCGTGGTCTGGGGATTCAAGTTTTTTTTAGGCCTCTTGACCTACGGAGGCCATCCACGGGGCGTGGATGGACCTACGGGGCGTGAACCCCATCCGTATGTCACCAAGTTTTTGGCCAACTTGATGGTTTCCTTCGGGTCTTAGGGTTTAGACTTAGGGTCCTCCTCAAGGACCCTTAGGTTGGTCCTTGGGGAGTCGTACCTTGACGTCTAACCCCTAAACACATCAACCATGGCTCGGGACAACATAAACCACATCAAAACTCATGAGGAACACAAACGCACACACGTTAGGCTCTAGTTTCACTAGTTCATATTTTTGGTCGTTACATAAATAATGAATGAACTCAAAAAAGGAAAAAATATTAAGCTTGAAACAAAAATGTGTACTCTATTTCTCAATAATCACGACTTTCTAGAAGCAGAACTCAAAATCTATAGTAGATTACAAAAAACACCAATTCCAAAAGAGAGTGTGTGTATATATATATATATTACATTAAAAGCATGAACTTCTAACTTAAATGTTAAATTATTATACTATCCCTAACTTAGGATGTGACTTTTCCGATAAGTTGTGACCTATTCCAAAGGGTTGAGAGTTTTTTATGAGTTGTGACTTTCAAAATAGTTGTGACTTTTTCAATAAGTTGTTTTCCAAAGGGTTGTGACTTCTCGGAAATGTCATGAATTTTCAAATAAGACACAAAAAACACTTCTTCATACCACCATTTGTTTACTATAAATAGAGGAGCTTCCTCTCATTTTTCAACCACAATTTTTAATTTAATCTTCTACTTTTCTTCTTCTTGCATTTTAAAATTTTTGTGTTTTATTATTGTTGAGTGAGTTTGAAGCCTAGCGGAATATGATGTACCACTATTCAGATGAAGTAAATCGTTCTATCCTAAGAAGTTATATTCCATAACCTCAAGTACTTGAAGAAAATAATTTTAATAATATAATAATAATTATTTTTCTTAATATATACAATAGTATGCAATGTTCCAATATATGAAGTTATCATGATGTAGTCTAAATTCATTTATTTTTATTAACAGTTTCTCTTTTGATGTAGATATATGCTTCTGAATATCCTTTTCATAAATTTAGAGAATTTTCACGATTTTTTTTTATGCTCAAGACAAAAGAATGACTTTATTTATCAATGCTACTTATGTGATTTAGATTGTCATGATGTTTGCTTCAAAATAGTTATTACTATATAAACATTTCCCTTTTGTTTTACTTATTTACTATTTCTTAATATTTTAGTATTTTAGATGAAGAAAGTTCATATGACTTGTCATAATAACAGTTGATGTTTGTATTAGTTTAATTTTAATTATTTATTTAATAGCTAATTTTTCTGAGATAAATATTCTCATTAATGAAAATATATATTTATATTTGGGTAGGTATTTGTATTTAAATTAAAATATTATATATGTCACGAATGTATTATCAAGTTAACAAGATCTTCTAACTTCAAAAATATATTATTTTAAAATGTTCCGAGTTATATTTTTTTTTTTAAAACTCACAACAAATGTAAAAATATGTGAATATACATGAATAATTTAAAATTTATCATTTACAAAATAAATTTTATATTCATTAATATGAAATAAACATTTACATTTGGTCCCTACACTAAATTAAAATATAATAACTATAAAAAAAATAGTAACATTAATTAGAAGTCCTTTTTATTTATGTAAGTATAAAATTTATTAGAAACTCAGCTACTACACATTAATTCTTTAATTATAACATTATAAATTCTCTTAGTTATTACTAATTACTGCAAACGGTATTCAAACTCTTTTACACTCTTAGTTATAATATTATGAATTCCAATGTTATTACATTAATTATCTCTATCTTTCATCTTTCCTTATATTAAATTTTGACCAATAATTTTTTATATTACTATACCCTCCAATATATATGATAACACGGTTTTGTTATTTTTCCTTTTACAAAACATGCTTTGGTTGAATAAATTGAAAAATCATTTACAAGTATATGAACTATATCTTTGTTTGGGTGTAAGATGAACAAGTGATTATATATATGATTTCAATGATAGAATATATTTTTTAATTTGAATTTTTAGTTTTTCGCGTTAAAAAAAGGAAACCTTCCTGAGTTAACTATGGACAGTCAGATAACTATCTGTATATAAAATACAAATTAATATATAGAAAATAGTTCTTAAAGATAAAATGTAGTTGTTCTCTCCAGATATTCATATGATATCTAAACAATTTAACGTGGAATACACGTTCAAAGCATATCTGGTTAGATTACAAGAAAACTACACAAAAAAATATCGTCTATAAGGTAATTTTAGTGAGATACGATTAATTAAATGATTGAACCTCATCAAATTGAAATAAATATATACATTATTGCATTTAACTAATAAAATTTTTCATTTCACCATCTTCATAGGTTCACGTGAAAAAGAAATATATATGACGATCCACATTGAACATTCACAGAATAATCTACATATTATTTTGTGTTAAGCTTATTATTCAAATATTCACTTAAATAAGCAATACTATTTACCATAACATATATTTTCTGAATTGGTAATCACGTGCAATGTACTTGTCAAAAAACTAGTATATATATATATATATATAGAGAGAGAGAGAGAGAGAGAGACCAAATTCTTCAGCAAACTTACAAAGAAAGTGAGTTTTCATACTTCTACATTATATTTATTTTTTCTTGTTTATTCTCTTTTGTTATGTTGTTTCGTGATGATTTTTTCTCTAAAATTCATTCATGTTTTGATAAAGCATAGATTTTTATTGATTTTTTTTCTAAAACTTTTTGGATTTTTCGGGCATTCTATTAGCCAATTTTTTTTTCCTAAACTGATTGTTCCTTCATTTAATTTAATTCATGAGAAGAAAGATATGAATTTAGTCTCATTTTTCTCTTACAATGAAGAACACTGATTATGTCATGGTGAGTTAGATAATTTCAAATTTTAATTTAATTTTTAATATTTTACCTTTTTATTCACTTTTTCTTCTATAATTTGACCTAGCAAGTGTTACTGCTTTAGAAAAAATGATTGTTTATTTCTCCTATCATGAATTTGAAATCATTTTTAATTTATTTCTTTAATCTTTCATTTGATAGTAGGGGAAACCTCTTTTTATATATGTAGGAAACAATCTAATCTTAATCATCATCATCATCATCATAATATACAAAAAGTTTGTACCCCCAAATTTAAAGTTGAAATAAGAAAATATTGTTAAAATTTTGAAGGATCATTTTACCATTCATAAAGAAAAAAAACCTTCCATTAGTCTATTAATTTTAACTTAACAAGAAATATATATTCTAATAAATACAAATAAAGATATAAAAATTGCACTATAAATCATCTAATGATGAAAGGATAACATGATAGGGCACTTTGGTTTCTCCTTATTAATTTTTTTCATATGACAAGTTGAGAATGCTTAGATTTCATTTCTTTTGAGTAATGTCTATTAAATGTTTCGAAATTGCTTTCATCTTTCAACATTTATTATTGTATTAATCTTAGGTCTACATTCATCTGATCAATTCAAGTTAATTTATCCAAGTATTCTTGTTTAATTTTACTTTAGTTACTACAATAATTTTTAATATAATAAATTGTCTAGGTTTACGATAAATTTGACAGTTAAATTTTTATTAGGTTGTTTTAGTTGATGAGAAATTCTAGCTTTTTTGAATTTTGAATTGTAGATTTTCTACATATTGTGTGGTCAAATTGGCTATTTAAACCCCTCATATGCTTAATAAAATTATTAAGAGTATTTCAATCAATTCTTTTTGGTCCCACATTTTAAAAAATATCAACAGCGGTATCAAGAACTTTATTGATCTCATGGGATATGTGAGTTCTTCCAATGAACTATTATATCATTTTTAACTAGTAAGGGCTATCCATTTTAACCCGTCCTTTTAAACTAAAAGAGCTATTTTTCAGCCCATTTTAACCCTATTTTCAGCCCATGTTTTTTTAACACACAAACTATTTTCAACCACTATTTTACCCTAAAAAATTGTAAACAGAAGTCTCTTTTTGAACATGCGATAACTACCAAATTTGGTTGGTGAGAATGGAACCATAATTTGAAACTTATGTGACATATGATGTGATGGAAAAAAAATCCTTACAACAACATTTTGCAAATCCTACCAAAGATCAGAGTAAAACACTTTTAAAAGAGATTTTAGAGACAACAAGGTTATTGAAGGCATTTTTTAAGCACAAGGCCAAAATAATAGAATTCAACATCAACTGTCAAAGTAGAAATTGAAGAGGAGCATTTTTCAATTGTAGAAGCAAAGGAGAAGTGTTGAATTTTATTTTAGTTACTGCAATAATTATTAATAAAATAATTTTTCTAGGTGTAGGATAAATTTAAAATTTAACTTTCTACAAGGTTGTTTTAGTTGTTGAGAGATTCTAGTTTTTAAAAAAAATTGAATTGCAAATTTTATTCATTTTATGTGCTCAAATTGGCTATTTAAATCCCTTCTATGGTTAATAAAATTATTGAGAGTATTTCAATCAATTACTTTTGATGCCCCATTTTTAAAAACACCAACAATTCTTAGCTTGATAGATTATATGTCAAACAACCTTCTTATCCCTTATCTCAAAACATAGAGAATCCTAGGACTTGAAATTTGAACAGTGATATTTGTTTGAAACGATCTGGTCGCTTTGGAAAAATTGTGCTTCTTCAATTCCTAGAGGCAGGAGGGTTCATAATTACGACATATTTGCTAAATCAATTTATCAAAATATTTTTTCAACAAAGATTAAAATTCAACGAACAAGTTTTCAATTGATGAGTATACAAAATCATAATTCTAAAAAGGTAGTGTAACCTTTGCTTAAAGTTTTGAATTATCCGTGCAATTCTAAAAGAGGTTCTAGTGATACTAGCAACTTTATCCTTATATCTTCACCAAGGAAACTTTGTCCTAAAACAATTATCACGTTTTCATGAAAAACATTTGGTCGTGTACATGCTAACATTACCATACTTGCTGGTGGTAAGATAAAATTCTACACCGACTTCACCAAATCCATTATATTTATCAGATGTTTTCCTAATTCTTCAATAAATTGAAGAAAACAAGCTAGCTAGTTCCACGAACAAGAAGAGAAACAATGAAGAAAAGGAATCATCAAGTTTTATTTGTGTTTTAGTACAACTGGGGGAGGATGTTGGATAATTAAAGATTTTTTGTAGAAGATGCATGACTGAAAATGACATAACAGAAATATCTTTGAAAAAAAGTTTTTTTTAACTATACCTGTTAGTTTCTTGAACTAACTGAGGGATGAATATTGTAACTTTTTGGATAGTAAAAAGATGTTTTTTATTCATTAACATAACACATGGATGTAACCTGCCTAGGTTTAGCTTATAGGTCAAAGATGTTTTAAGCCCAAAGCTCCTCATAAATACAAATTATTTGCCTTCATAGTGGAATTAATTTTTGTTACATTCACTAGATTTTGAATTAATGACCTAAAAGCTAGGTTTAATGTTTTATGGGATATTTTCATATTTGCATGACTAACTATAATTGAACAAAAGATTATTTTTATTACTAATTTGTACTTGTACTGTGAAATAAAAGTGTTATCCTATTGCAATTTTTCTAAAAATAAAAACAAGTCCATTTATTCTTTTTCCATGTTTTCTTGAATTATTAAAGGAATTTCATACCTAATATGTTCTAACTTTTTTGTTATTATTAGTATACCGAGAAAGCTTCACATAGTAGTTCTGATCCTAATTAATTGAATTGTTTGTTCCTATTTTAATACTTTGCTTGTCAACTTTAAATTTAGTAGTACTATAGGAGAAATGTTTAACTTTTAAGTAAGCATGAATTCTTAAATTTAAATATACAACTCGATTGATCTCTTGTTTTGTTTGATTCCACAGACCTTTGGAATGAAAATTGAAAAAGGAAGGAAATCCCCAATGAATATGGTGCAAAACCAAAAGTCCGATGTAGAAATGAAGGAAAAAAAGGAGAAAATCTAATGCTGAACAAAAAATCTGATGAAGACACTAACACAAAAAAAGAAAAAGGATCTATACTACTTTGTTGAGAAGACAATACTTGACAAAGACCAACAAAAATACATCACTGATAATTAATTAGAAATTATGCTTATAGAGTTATATTAATTTCTATTTTTATCTTTTTGAATGGTGTATTTTAGTAAATGGAGGGGGGGGGGGGTAGGGTATAGATGTTGCAGATGCGTATCTTAAATTTAATATCAGGAAGTATTGTGTCCCATTTTTGTACATGATTTGTTTTTCCTTTTTTTATCAAAACAATTTTTGTTTATACATTAGAATGATTTTTCAGTTAGTTTTGAAAACATTACTTTTTAAAGTGTCATTCAATTTTGCTCTAAATGCCTACATAACATAAATCTAATTCCCAAATGTTGAACTTCATATAGAGGAAGCTTCCAAATCGGGAGCAACTATAGATAACATGGATGATAATCCTGGGATTGGTGTATCTTCTATATCTAAACGTGTTCATGAATCAACTTCAGAAGTAAGTGTATTTTTCGTCATCTTTTACTCTATGTATACTTAAGTAACTTGCATAGACTTAATATAATGTATATGCAGCCTACTAAGGAAGATGTCCGGACCTCCCTTCAACAAAATGATATTGTGCAAAGCCCATCACAAGCAAAACGACAAAAGGTATTACAATAAACAGTAAGTTTAAACTTTCTGCACCTACTTTGGATAGTTAAGAAGACTAATTATGTATAGGGACTCATTTAATTTCATTAAGATTAAGAAGTCTGAATCTTAATACACATATGCATATTAAGATGTATGTTGGAATCATGACCTCCATAATTCTTCTAAGGATCGTTTATGGGTTATCTGATTCTTAGAATGTTTAGTAGTTCAAAATAAGTACGTTTGTAATTACCCAGAAATTTCACTTTCAAACTTTTATTGACGCAATAAAACATCTAACTACAAACCAATGTAACCTAATGAATTATAAACTCTAATTCCTAGACTCAGACCCAAACTCCTAGGTTTATGTCCCAGATCTCAAGTTGCCCCCAACTCAAACATCAAACTACACTAAATTTCGCAGCAGACAAATCACGACAACTTTAACAAAAGACTCAACTAAACAGAATAGAATTGTACAATTATGTTCTTCGCAGAACTTCAAAAAAACATCAATATGAACCCTCTCACAATAAGACTATGTTTTACTCGTATCTTTCTATGTAAGTGCACAACCTTCTTTGGAGAAAACTTTGCTCTATTTATAGAACAAGAGTCCCTTCCTACTTCAACTCTACTTCAACAAACTTGTAGTGATTCCTTTTCCTCGTGGGACTTGGAATACTTGTAGTGTTCCTTTTCCTCATGGAACTTAGAGTACTATATTATTTCTACCGCCTCAACATTATTATTTCTCTCTATGCCCAATTGGGATTTTGTTTTCTGTGATCATATTTATGGACTCGTTCTTTGCACCTATCACTTGTCAAAACCTAACTCTGTCTAAAAAATTCCCCCTTTTTGATGACGATAAATCCATGAATCCACGTGTGCATTTCAACTTGTTGAAAGAGGTTACACAAACATAGAACTCGAAGTAACATGCTAGAAGACTAGGACATAATCATACATAGCCCCATCCCCCTTTTAATATCATAAAAATATATCAATAAAGCATAGAAGTAATTAATACTCAGGGTTGCAAAACAATCACCAACACTATCAAGGCTAAAACAATTAAAACTAAAACCAAGTACATTAACATGAAACCACATAAAGCAAAAACCATAGGGCCAATAGATCCATTTTCCAGAGTGTATACACCACCACTTGCACAAATGCAAAAAACAAACAAAAGAAATATAAGCAAAAGAAGATACACTAGGAACACATGGCATGGAAAGGCTAGGGAGGAGTGGATGCGGAAGGAGATGTAGGGGAAGATTCATTTCCAGTAAGTCATAGAGGCCTCTGAGATTAACATAGTTTGTAGATTTTTTAGCTAATAGAGCTACCTGATCTAAAGCATGGTCAGCCTTCTGACGTGCATTTTCTTCCTCTAAACCAGAATGTTCAAGACCATAAGAGATATGCAACTGATTTATTGCTACCAAATGAGACGCCCTGAGTGCAGTAATCTCTGCATCTTTAGCAGCCAACGATGCCCAAAGCCTCTGAAGTGGTGCATTAACCTCCCCTAGGTAAAGCAGGCACTGCAACCTAGTTCACCATACCCAAAACATCCTTAGCGATCTAATACTGCCACTCCTTAAGTGGAACCTCAGAGTGTTCAAAAATCATTCCCAACCAGAACCCATACCCCAAAGCATAACGATTTTTTTCCTAAACACAAATGTGATGCATATGGCACCAGATAAGACCAGGAAACTCGATGGAACCCTAGAAATAAGAATATCCATAAGTGTTATATCCATGAAATTGGCCTAAGTGAATTTTTGTTGTCACGACAAGATAATCTTATAAAAAATATCAAACAATAGCTTATGGAGTGATAACATTGATCCGTTGTCTACTTTGGTATGAATTTCTAAGGTGGGATCATTCGCAAAGCGGTGAGAGATCTCTAGGGTAGATGGTAACTCATCTAATATGGAATAATCCCTCTTTACATAGTGACACCAACCTATATTAGGAACCCCAAAATTTTGTGCCATACATTCAGGAGTGAGAGTAAACAAGACACCATGAACCGTACTAGTGATAGAGGTAGACGAGCCAGATGCATTGATATAAAATATCCAAGTTTGTTCTCTTCCCATAGAGAGACACATATTGCCCTAAAGTAATAGGTTACTCCAACCCTCTGCCTCTAGAAGATCAAGATAGGTACACATTAACCTTACAATGGAGAATAGTGTGTTGCTTAAGTGTACGAACCCAGAAGTCCTGACATCTAGGGTAACCTCAGTATCATCACTTAACTCAACACCAAATTTATCACTCTTCATTTTCCCTTGTGATTCATCCCCCTGAGATGTAGAAGTAGAAAAAACACTCTCATGATTACCAGAGTCAGTAGACTCATCATTTAAACCGATGCAGCTAGTACCTTTAGAAAGAGTAGGTCAAGAAGCCTATTTTACAGTATGACTAGAGGAACTTAGACCTTTACCCTTCTTAGCTTGTGCTAGCTCATCAGGTTCATCAGATATTTCTATAGGGTCAGTGGGATGGATAAACATGAGTTTTAAGGACCTAGATTTTTTGGTATAAAAGGTGAGGAGACCTTCATCAAGAGCTCTTTTGATCGAG